>JAQQZS010000019.1:1018622-1032479 GCA_030068045.1 Platyallabes tihoni | reverse complement strand
TGTGTGTGCCCTGCGATGGATTGGCACCCTGTCCACGGTGTACCCCGCCTAGTGCCCTAAGCTTCCTGGGATAGGCTCCAGGCCCCCCGCGACCCTCAATAGAGGATAAAGCGGTATAGAAGATGAATGAATGAATGAATGAATGAATAAACCTGGTCCATTCTCTTTAGAGCACGTCACGCAAATATATTGACAATTTGGTAAATTGTGTGTTTGATGGGCGGGGCTACACACCCAGTTTGTGACATCATTAAATAAGCACAATTGTATGCAAAATGATATGCAAATAGCTTAATATATGATGATGATATACAGTAGCTAATCATTGACTTTTAGCCGCCACACCTGCGGCTCAGGGCCATTAGAATAAATTGAATGAAACATTGCTAAAGTTAGCAACAAAAAAATAAATTGACATTACTGTAATAAAAACACGGTTGCTGTTATGGTAACGTTGTTTTGCCCAATTCGGGAGCTATTATGTAACATAAGTGAGATTATTTAGAATATTTTTCCTGAGCATTATAAAAAACATAAACAATTTATTATACAAACATTTTGATTAAAACTATTTTTTTTTTTTTTTTTAAACTAGCGATGCTTACGTTTCAGAGCGCTGCTCTATTAAAACATTTTGCCTTTTGATGTGATGCATTTGTGAGTGAGTGTTTCCTTAAAGGATAAAGTAATCTCTTTTTTTTCCTTAATGAACTGAAATTACAGTAATCAAAACAACCTTATCCTTCAGAAAGAATGTGACATTTTAACCCTGTCAGATCTCCTGAATTACAGCATAATTACACAAAACGCAAAAATCATAATCATTTCTGTCTTTTTTTCTTCTTTTTTCTCTCCTTCACAGTGCTAACCAGCGACCTCAGTAAGTCCTTTAAAATCCAACGTCCTAATTCTACATCATTAAATGTGAATCCTTTGTGTTCGATTATAAAGTGTACAGACCATAAGACCTCTGTCCGCGCTCTTATTCACGTTTCATCGTATTCCGACAGCGCCGACTAACAAGTCGAATGAGGACGTGACGGAGAAGCTGGAAAGCCGCCTGCTCGGGGTAAGAACGTGTAAAGAACAGGTTCTGGCAGATGTTTAACTCCATCTTCAGAGTAGGACTCATGGCTGCGGTGTGTTTTGGTCTCTGCAGGTGTCTGTCGCTGTGGGTCTCGCTGTATTCGCCTGCACCTTCCTGCTCATCATGGTGTTGGTGATCAATAAGTGTGGGCAACACTCCAAGTTCGGCATCCATCGTAAGTCCGGAGTGACATTTAGAGCTGTTGTGCTTTGAGGAGTGAGAGTAGTGGTGAATAAACCTACTGTAGGTGTGTACAGTATACTACCTCATAGGAAAATAATCAACAACGGTGTGATTGGAGGATGCAGACTTGGCTTACTAACTTAAAGTTGATTATTTTCCCATAACAGCACATCTTCTTGTGATTTGTACCACAACAGCAAATTACCAACGAATACAGTTTAGTGTTTTTAATCATTTATAGTCATTTACTGTAAAAAGCTATAAGCTTAAAATCACACAACGTGTAAACTCATCAGATGATCTAAAAGTTGCAGCTTTACCAGTTACAAAGTGCTGAAACCGGAGGCTCCTTCCATTAACATTAATTTAACCCCGCCTTGAAGAAAACTCCAACATATTTATATATAAAGGATGACACACGTCTATGTTTTAAACAGTATAACGTATCAGACCGAGTGCACGCGAGCGTGAATCAACAATCCAGAATGTGATACAAGATGACATCATGTATAAATCAATCAGAAACACAGAATCGCAGTAAAAGCACAGGGCTGAAACACCTCGTCCTTTGCTGTTCTGTAACTCGAGCTCTTTGGCTGGACACCGTGTTGCTTTTTAAGTAATGTACTGGCAGCAGCAGCGGCGGCGGCGACGATATACGATTTTCACTCGAGCTGTAAGTTTGCTCACGGCCGGTCTAACAGCCTGGAGAAGTGCTGCCAAGTCTTAATTACAGTTTGCCAAAGTAGGAGAGGCAGTGAACACAAGCCATTAAAAAGAAGAGTGATGGAGCTGAGGGCTTTGAGTCACCAAAGTGGCTGAGTGAACTGGACTGAACCTCGGAATTCAGATCTCCAGCCTCGAGGCTCCATCACGTTCCTCCAGCTGTGTCGATCCAGGGTTCTGTAGACGCTTGAGAAGGAAAAAGTACTTTTTTTTTTTTAAATCTATTTTTTTTGCTCCAACTAAAACAATTTATTTTAAAACATGAAAATACTTACATTTGAAATGTGTACAGTACAGAATTTTCTGATAAAGAATTATGGCGACGTTTTCTATCGAGGCTGTTTGTATATCTACACGTATGTACATGTATTTATAACATGTTATAATGCATGTATAAGGCATTTTACACATATCAAGTATTTTACAAGATTGAGTATGAATCATTTACCCTTACTGACAATTTTATTTATTATTATTTTTTATTTTTATAGAACTTTATTAATCCCAGAGGGAAAAAATACTGAGGTACAGATAACCTCAATCTGCAACCTCAATCATCAGCTGATATCCAAATCCAACTGACTTTTTTTAGACTTTGTTTAAATTATTATTATTATTTTTTTAATGAAGCCTAAATAAGTGAAAGCTAAAAACTAAATCCAGGTTAATATCACTATAAAAGTGTTGAAAACAATAATTTAGGGCATTTTCTATGTACAAACATACAGTTAAAAAAACTTTTCAAACATCAAAATTTGTGACAGGATCATATGAAATTTATTCTTTTTTAAAAACTTTTTTTTAATGAAGTCTAATTCAGTATTTAATCATCCCAATAGTGAGTGTTGTACATAGCCAAATGTGAACAATATACAAAATTCCACAAATATGTATTTTTAAATATAGGATGTTTTTTTTCCTTCAGATGAAACTTCACTTTGTGTATTTTCTGCCAAACTATTCTCTGCCATTTGTTTCTAATCAAACCTGTATAATCAGTATTTTTCATTTTCTTCAGCTAAAACTTGCACATGCGTGAATCTGGCTTGAACATTGAACTTTATTCTTTCTCAAATATTTCTCTTATGTTGCTTGAGTTCAGATCATTATGAGAGATTGATAAGTTGATGTAAAAAGTTATAAAGTAAAAATTTTAGTTGGAAACTTATGATATTGCATAATCATGTTAACTGTGGTACGTGTTCAATATACTGGATAGTATAAAATATGAGCAATTTATTAGTTAAATTAAGAATACAATCTCTTGCTAACATATTTCTTATGTGTTTGAGTCTCAAGAAAACAAGAATTGCTACAGTAAATATATAAAAAAAATTAAAAATTTGCTAAAATAGTGCATTTGATTTCCTGTTCGCTTGTTTGCGTTATCAGGGTCGCCTGTTCTCGGGAAGGAGGATGACTTGGCAGTCTCGCTTCGCTTCATGAACTTTGGTGCGAGTCTTCCTTCCTCGGATGAAGGCATGCTGGACTCCGGGCTCTCCAGCTTTGTAGAGAACCCACAGTATTTCTGCGGCATCATCAAAGACAAGGACATGTGTATGTTGATTGTTTCTTTAGAACATTTTCCCCATTTTTCTGCTGTTTCTGAGAAGCGTGTAATAAATGGTGAACAAATCGTTGCAGGTGTGCAGCACATTAAGAGGAAGGACATCATGCTGAAGTGGGAGTTAGGAGAAGGAGCTTTCGGGAAGGTTTATTTAGCCGAGTGTGCTAACCTCTGTCCGGACACTGACAAGATGCTGGTGGCCATAAAGGTACAGTGTCTCAGAATGGAGGAATGTAACAAAAAAATAAAATTAAATAATAATAATGAAATTTCTTCCCAAGGGTGTACAAACTTTTGCATGACATGCATGTAATGATTTATATGTGAAATAAACGCTTGACATAAACTTGAGATGAACCCATGCTCGTTGTTTCACAAACATACTTTAAAACATGGCAGGGACTGTAAGTGCAAAAGTTTGCACCCCCCCCCCCCTTTACTTTTCTCTGAAATCATATATACAGTACAAGACGAGAGTGTCACCCTTCAACATGAGTTATCCTATGAAAATAACATAACAGCCTTACAACACCTGAAATTCAGGCAGTAGCTCTCGTTATAACCGTGCTCAAAAGTTTGCATCCCTTTTCAAATGGTCAATTAGGTGTCTTATCAGATCAACAGATTCCAGATCAGAGGTTTCTCTGAGCATTTGAGTTCCTAGTGAACCTGATCAAACTAATGTCTAATTAAAAAAAAAAAAAAATTGTTCCACTGTTTATTAATATTTGAATATTTACTTTTGTCCTATTGTTGCTACTTACATTGATGAAAACATTTCTTTTGAAGTATTTCAACTCATTCATTTAGGAAGGGTGTGCAAACTTTTACTCTCACTATCTTTTACTTACTACTCTTACTATCACTCTATATACTGTATATATATATATATGTATGCTTATAATCCAGCAACTTCTTGACTGTTTTTCTCATCTAGACGCTGAAGGACGCAAACGAGTCGACTCGACAGGACTTCCAGCGCGAGGCTGAGCTCCTGACCGTGCTCCAGCATGAACACATCGTCCGCTTCTATGGCGTGTGCACCGACGGAGAACCTCTGGCCATGGTCTTCGAGTACATGCGACATGGCGACCTCAACCGCTTCCTCAGGTCAGTATAGGTTTTGTATCAGCGCGCGATATTAAGTGGCTACAGAAAGACCTGTCAATGTCAGTTCCTGCTTCTTCACCTCCAAAACCGCACTGACCCTGCTAAGGATCTGAACGTACTGTAGCTAGAGTAAATCCCCATAATCCTTACGGAATGATGCGGGTTCTACTAATGCATTGGTCTTTTTAGGGTCATATGGCTTAAGAATTAAAGCTGGTCCTATTACTTTTCCCTGTGGTTGATCATGACAGACAGCACACAATATTCTTTGACCAATTTCACATAAAAAAAAAGCCTGAATAGCTGCCAGCTGTATAGAATATAAAACCATTAGTGACTATTCTAATAGATCTGAAGTATGGTAAGTGCTTAGTTAAAGGAGACAAAGACTCTATCAAAAGGATTTTTTAGGACGGTCTATTAAACTATATTCGTACCCGTCACAATCACAAAGGAACTGCGGTAATGGTGCAATTTTATCAAATTGCAAAACCAAGCTTACAAAAAAAGTTACCATTAATCTTAGACTTAATCTTTAACTTTATCTGCATGTGCAACTTGGTTCATCTGTCCACATGTCATTAATCACTCCAAAAGTTTCCTTAAAAAAGTTGAACTCATCCAGATTCCCAGAGTTCCCAGCTCCCTAACCAGATCATCACCAAGCACGACGCACCAAGCATCATGACGACGCATAGAGAAGCAACTGTCTCACTTCATCCAAGCTGCATTCATCTGTCAAACATGATGAAAAGTGTGAGCCTGTTGGATGCTGGTGGGAAAAGAAGAGACCATATGTCCAGCACAGAGGAGTCTCAGTGACATGTCCAGTGCGTAAAGATCTAGCCTGCCAGGTGGTCCAGAGGCCAGATTGAGAGTGGGGGGACACATGCTGTTGAGGAGGTGGAAATCTCATTTCGAGTAGACAGTCCATGGATGGAGTCTCCAGCCTGTGCACCAGCTGCTGCTCTCCTGCCACCTGCCTTATAAACGAATAGTAATGGCATTGGGGGACCTCTGAGGAACAAGGAAAGGCCAGCAAGTGACAGCAGGGATAGGCAATAATAGTGAATGGAGATGGTGCAGAAGGGAGGAGCTTTGCTCAGTCTGCTCAGCAACTCTGTAACGCTAATGAGTTTGGGAAAGCTAGAATGGGATTTAGTAGGAGGTCCTTCATTATGATGAAGTTTAACAGATGAAACGTCTGTCAGAAGTTGGTCATGGTTGTGAGATGAAGACTTACTGTGCCATTATGTTTTGCATGCTGTTTAAATCCCTATGATTCAAATCCATAATGCAAGAATACTCACTTTTAAATGAAGGTAACTTTCCATCCGTTTTTTTTTATAGCTTGAAGCCATGTTAATTCCAGCAGGAGCTCATTATACTGTAGCTACTCATTTAACTGATGCTCGTACCTAAAGCCACCGAAGCTTGCACAAAACTGCCGCCCAAGCTATCCCGTGGTACTTTGGCACGTTGCTTGAGTAAATCTTTAGAAGTTATTGAAAAGTGTATGAATGGCGCAATACGAACCTAAACAGCAGGAGCAAAATAGCACAATGTGTCATGGCATCTACAACTGACTCAACAACCTAGCATTGAATCTCAATTAAGAAAAAAAAATGAATTAGCATGTAGTCATCAAGCCTACAAAAAAAAGGAGTCCCTTGCTCGCCAGTCTTCTCGATGAGGAGTTTTTGGTGGAAGGTTTTCAAAAGACTGCGATGGATTGGCACCCGGACCAGGGTGTACCCTGCCTCGAGTACCTGAGTCCTCTGGGATACCCCCCCAAACCCTGTACACAGGATAAAGCGGTATAGACGAGTGAGTTTTCAAAAGAACAGAGTTTGTGAGATGTAAAATCAAATGGATGTTGTTTTTAATTCATCAAATATACATAAAGTATGAGTGTGTGTACAATGGTATGCATCAAGTAAATAATAGGGGGAATGTTAACGGCTCTGCTTAAGCAGTTTGGAAGTACTGGGTTTTGAACTCACGGCTTTATCTCATATCTCATGCCCTTAACCACTGATCAAACATTTCATGTTGTTCCAAAAATGTCTGATCGCATCAAGTGCAACCTTTGGAGTTATGAACATTAGATATCATAAATCTATCCTTTCAACAATCTCCAGTGCATCTAATCTGCACTCTGCTTGACTCGCTGATCTTCATCTTCATCACGCAGGGCTCATGGTCCAGATGCTCGGATCCTGGACGAGGTAAAGATGCCCCCGATGGGTCAGCTGACCCTGCTGCAGATGCTCCAGATAGCAGCGCAGATCGCTTCTGGCATGGTGTACCTGGCCTCACTCCACTTTGTGCACAGAGACCTGGCGACCAGAAACTGCCTGGTTGGTGAAGGTCTCGTGGTGAAGATTGGTGACTTTGGCATGTCCAGAGACATCTACAGCACTGATTACTACAGGGTTGGTTTGATTTCAAGTTCTCATTCATCTCTCCTGTTTGTTGACTGAATGAAAGTCTTGTCCCTACTTTAGAGTTCCTTAAAGGTTCCTCAACATGTGGTGTTTATATGTTATCTATGATTTCTCTCAGGTTGGTGGAAGAACCATGCTGCCTATTCGTTGGATGCCTCCTGAAAGCATCATGTACAGAAAGTTCACCACAGAGAGCGACATCTGGAGTTTTGGGGTGGTGCTGTGGGAGATCTTCACCTACGGAAAACAACCATGGTATCAGCTGTCCAACAGCGAGGTACTGCACACGTTTAGAAGGGTGTAAAACTCTGGGTCCAAATCAATTATATTTTTAGATTGATTTATTATAATTTATTCAATCATTTTGATTGGAGATGTCACTTAAAATGACCTGTATAGCGGAGACAACCAGGAATCACCAATCATCTCCTGATACGATATTATCACGATATCTAGGTGCTGATTCAATTCAAATTGGTGGTTCTATAAATATTGTGATTTTATCAATATATCAATTTGATATTACAGGGATGTTTTACCCCTTAAATACCAACAAAGTCTCAAATCCCAACTTGACAGTAAGTGCACGGGTTGATTGCCTGTGAGTGTGTGGGGACGGAGGGCTTCTAATGCGAATTTTAGACTAATTTGTGCATGTGATTTTTGAGACTGGTACAGTATAAGCATGCGTAATAGGTGGATTTGTGACTAGTTCGCTTGAGGTTGGAAAAACCTGTGGCTTTTAATGCACGCGATTTTTGATAATGTAACGCCATAAAAATGTGTTTCTGTTGCGCCACTCGGAAGTTTCTACTCTCGGTAAAGACTGAGGCTGAAGCTGAGGCTTAAATCTGAAGCTGATCAGCTGATCACCTGGGTCACGCCCAATCAAACTGAAAACCAGACGATTCTGGTCACTTGCCGATTGACCCGTTCATCTCTATTGTAAATATAAAAATAGTCTTTAAAACAAAATCTATGTTGGAGTCAGTGTGGAGATACGTGAATCAGAACGCAAAAGAATCACAAACTCATAACTGAAATGATTTCCCCCATCTCTACTGCACAGTGCCAATATTTTTTCCCCAGACAATAAGAAATTGCCTTACGCTTAAACTGTTATAAACTTACATATTTGCTTATTTTTCTGAAAGGTGCCAATATTTTATCTGTGCATCATTACAGTCTTTAACACTAATCACCAGCTGTTTGAACAAAAACAGCTTGAATTCTTGTCAAATGGATCCAAAATGTTGATTGTAATCACACCTCGTTAGCTTTCCTTGCCTCGTAACTGCCAGGTAGGGAAAAAAAAAATAAACGAAAATAAAAATAATATTGTACATAGTCATGAAAATAACAGTTAAATAACACACACTAGGTCTATTATTAAGCAAGATTTCTATGACGGGAATGTACAGGTGTGTAAACACCCTGCGCTTGAGAGAATTGAGAGAAGTTTCCGAACACTTGTGCTGGAGGAAATGATGCGTATTAGTCTGGAATGCTTTTGCACAGGACTGTGTTTTTTTTTTTTTTTTTTTGTCAGGTTCAAACACAAGCCTCTTGGTCGTGGTCAGTCTGCGCTCCTAAGGGCTCCTAACAGGATTTATCGGTATCATGACCAGCCCAGACCTCTCAGATGAAAGACTGAGAAGTGGACTCTATACGTGTGACCACGACTGCGCCATTACGGGAGAGAAGCCTCTCTTCTTTCAGGCTCAGGGTAGATCGCTTTTCCAGTTTGCTCAATTTTTATCCGATTAGGTCCGATCTTCACCCTGCGCCGACGTCGTCTAACCTCGTTAACCTAATCCTCGCCGACTCATAATGGACAGGGATAATTATAGGGATTGTAATTGGAAGTGTCATGGATGGAATGCCCGTGACTTTCAGCTCGAGAATTTCTGAAGGGTCAATGCGAATCTTTGTTTATTCATCCGAGTGATTGATAGGCCATTTCGGCTTGATATAGTGGACTGCTGATGCGGGACTATCGTACCATTCAATTAGTCCGAGAGAAGGCCTACAGGGTGGGTGGGGACGGATGCTCGCTCTGAAGTCACCGGCTCGGGAAGGGTTAACCTGTGACAAAGCTTATTCTCATGCTCCATGACAGTGATCGATGCAGGAAAGATGCCTGAGGAACTCTCGCTTAACTGAAGTGACACACAGACCTGTGCTTGTCTCAACTTAAAGTTAAAGCTGAAACCTTAGTTGCAGATATATATATATATATATTTATTTACACTTTTCTTACAAATGACATTATGAAAATGTATCTAAATGTTCTTGTTATTCAGTTACAATAAGTCAAATATAAGAGTTTAATTATAAGATTTTAAGATTTTGAAATTGTCAGGTAGCCAGATATATTTTATATGCTAACTTTAATCTAAATTATCACCTAATAAAATGAAAATGCTGCAAAAAGCGAGATACCTAAACAAGTATGAATAAATTTCCTGTTCTGTTTCTTCTTTCAAGAAATAACTGCTTAAAACAAGCAGACAGGTCTAGAAATAGGCTTAATAATTTTATGTTGTTTTGTTGTAATGTTATTATATGAAATTACAGAAAGTTTTGACTATGATTTATGATACTTTCACGAAGATATCACTTTTTTGCAGTGAAACAGAAATTCAAATGAGTAAAAAAAAAATAGAGAGAATCAACAATCTAATATTTGTTTAAGTGTAATCTTTGAATAGGAAATACTTTATAAATGTTTGAAACATTTATATTTGCTAAGCTCTCATTTTTATCTATGTACTTATATCATTCTTTTTATGTATAAACTGCAAATAAAAATACATCTTAGCAAGTAAAAATATCTTAAATATAGTCTGTATTTTGTAGAATTTTATTTTAAAATGTTACAATTAACCAAAAATGTCACTATTCAAACTATTGTGTTATAAATAGTTAACAATTTCAAGCTTTAAAATTACTTTTTTATTCCATCAGCAGATCATTTTTATTCTACACTGCAAAAAGTATCTTAGTATCTTACCAGTTGAAAAATTCTTCAATCTTGAACCTATCTATAATATCGTAAGATTACAACAAAACAAATATAAAATTATTAAGCTTATTTCTATTCAAATGTTACTCAAATGTCAAGTTTTATTGGCAGCTGAATTGGCTAGTATTAGGATTTTTTATTTATTTAAAAGAAGTAAAATGATCTACTAATAGAACAAGACTTTTTTTCACTTGCAATATTATATTAATAACATTTGCCTTGAAATAAACATCGTAATCTTATATTTGGTTTGTTCTAAACTTATTTTCAGAAACTATAAATAGGTTTGGCTGGATTCAAGAATATATCACTTGATAATATTGTAGAAATAAATGCTTAAAATTGTCCAATACTTTATATTAAAACTATTTCAAGCTTAAAAATAAAGAATGTATTGAAATACAGTACAATACAGTACAAAATACAGTATAAAATCTTATACTGTATTTGCTTGTTGTAATCTTATTCAATTTAGCATCATTTTATTTTCACATTTATTTCATGCTTTCATTTGAGTGTACAGAGTCTGCTCTGTGGAAACTTTAGATTTTTTTTTTTTTTTTTACCTCGAACCCCCTGTGAGAACATTAGAATCTTGGCACATTTAAGCGTTTCATTCTAAAAGATACGACAGTAACAACATAATCTGTAATCCTGCCCCAAAATTAGAAGGAGTTACACTAAAGTTTCTAAAGTAATCAAATACGTCTTGAAACAGTTTTCATAGGAACAATGTTAATTGGCTCTATATGACAGTAAGAAAAAAAACGATGGCCGTCATCCTGGCTTAATGTCTGGACACGATCCTAAACACAGCCAAGGGTGCCAAAACATTACCACACAGAGGAGTTTAAGTACAAACATTACCACAATGAATAATGTCAGGAATTGTCAGTGGTAGCATTTTGGATTAGACTAGGATTATGGGAACTAGATGTAAGAATAAAACACTAGGTTGCAGTAAGAACATTGAATTGTGATTTTACGTAAATGGATGACCTTTCCAAAAAATGTGAAATTTTGACAGATATTAGCCAACCACAGAAAGTTTTTACTGAAACTACAAGGGCCGTTCAAGTCAGACTGGGACTTGTGATGAATTTTTCTGGTGAATGAAGACATAAAACGATTTTCAGAAGACTTTAAGCATAGTACACTGATGAGACTCTTAGCCACCGTAAAACATATTAACAATGTATGACGTAAAACATATGAACGTGCAAACGTTTTAAAGAAAGACGTACGACTGTGAATGACTAAGGACTCACCGCAGTATTCCTGGGAACATTTCGCACCTGATCCTTGAAAATCAACAGATAACTTGTCGCCAACTTGTGGAAGAGACGCATCTGTCTGTGTGAACTGTATACACAATCATTCACCAACTGGCACATTACAGGAACTTGGCTGGAAGTTATTGCCAAATCCTCCATACAGTCCTGACCTCGCTCCAAGCAATTTTCACATGTTTTTCCACAAATTAAAGGAGTTCCTGGGAGGCCAGCATTTCAGACGTGAATCAGACAGACAGTCCAATCTTGGTTCTGGTGTATTGAGAAAACTTTCTACCATGATGGTGTCCAAGCACTAGTGAAACACTGGGATAGGTACATTAGTGTAGCAGGGAATTATATAAAGTAATAAAGGGGTTTCTTATTCTCTATTATTTTGCATCAAAGTCCTGGTTTGATTTGAACAACCCTTGTAGAAAAACAACTCCAGCCAGAGATGGTAATCAGGACATTGCTAATACATAATGTATGCTAAAATTTCATATATAATTTGTGTATTAGTCATTTTGGCTGAAACCCTGAACACTTGATTTGATTCGTGTGCAGGCGATCGAGTGCATCACGCAAGGCCGGGAGCTGGAGCGGCCGCGGACGTGTCCGAAAGAGGTCCACCAACTCATGCAGGGCTGCTGGCAGAGAGAACCACAACAACGTCTCGTCATCAAAGAAGTCTACAACCGGCTCGTGGCCCTGGTCAAGAACCCTCCGGTCTACTTGGACATCCTGGAGTAACAGAGACCTGAGACGGGACGGCTGGAGGTTCGGGTCAAAGAGACAAAATTGCGGAGAAAAAGAGAGAGAGGAAGATCCGAGATTCTGTGTTCGGTCAAACTGAGCGTCCATTAGGACTTCTGGGAAGGACCAGAACATTTCCAAACTCCACAGTAACTCCTTCGCATCCTCAAAAATCAGGAAATTAAGCCTTTTGTTTAAGCTAGCCGAGAATGTTCAAATTTGTTTTTAAAGTTGAGGGCAGGAACATAATCACCCCTTTATGTAACCTTTGTGTCTTTTCTTCTCCTATAAGTACACAGTGTGGTGCAGAGTCGTGTGCGTCAGAAAGTCGACTCCTGCCTCGTCTCGTTGTATTATAGAGGAACATGTTATGAGTGCACTACAATCGCATGAAACTGACTTTCCTTATTCTTATACAGCACCTTTATACCAAATCCCCTGTACGCACTGAACACCACAGGCCCCGGGACTGCGGCTACACACTGACACACACACTCACACACACACTGATACACACACTGGTACACACACTGGTACACACACTGATACACACACTGGTACACACACTGATACACACACTGGTACACACACCGATACACACACTGGTACACACACTGGTACACACACCGATACACGCACTCACACACACACTGATACACACACTGGTACACACACCGATACACACACCGATACACGCACTCACACACACACTGATACACACATTGGTACACACACTGATACACACACTGGTACACACACTGATACACACACTGATACACACACTGGTACACGCGCTGAGACGCGCTGCTCACCACAGGGACTGCAGCTACACACTGACTGATACACAGTGATACACAAATAGCTTCACACAGATACACACACAGGTACAGCAGGTGTGTCAATGGTGTAAAAAGTTGTAATGTCTTTGCTACAGGTTTGTATGTTCATCTTTTTCTTCATTTATTTTAATCTTCTTTAGCGGTTAAGCAGCTGCATTAAAACATTCTGTATATACAATGCTAACTGTCTCACAATGCTAATTGTCTAACAATGCTAAGTGTCTCACGACACTAAATGTCTCATGATGCTAAGTGTCTTGCAATGCTAAGTCTATCCTGACGCTAACTGTCTGACAATGCTAAGTGTCTCACGACCAGTGTTGGGTGTTGGGTACAGAGTACTGGGATTACTTTTTTGATGTAACGAGTAATCTAACGCGTCAGCTCCGCCATTTAAGTAATTAGCTATTTAGTTATTTTTTCCAAAATGTAATCCGTAATTCAGACGATTCATGTAATCCGTGAGCCAGACAGCAGTCATTCCCAATCCCTTAGTGTGTGTGTGTGTGTGTGTGTGTGTGTGTGTGAAAGTCATCCTACAAGCCCCATCCCCGATAACCCGCCCCCGCCGCCTCTGTTATTCCTGCTGTTATTCCCCTATCTCACCTATGCGGTTTGACTATGCGAGGACCGACGCGCGGAAAGATGGAAACCTAATCACAGCGACAAAACTCGTGGTGAATCATGATGAACTGTACTTACGGCCACCGCGCGAAACCACGTAGGTGAGATAGGGGTATTAGTACAGTAGGTGAGATAGGGGTGTTAGTAGGTGAGATAGGGGTATTAGTAGGTGAGATAGGGGTATTAGTGGGTGAGATAGGGGTATTAGTAGGTGAGATAGGG
>JAQQZS010000019.1:997898-1009283 GCA_030068045.1 Platyallabes tihoni | reverse complement strand
GACCAGCAATTTGTGTGAAGTTTATAGAGAATTTTTAGGGGGGCTGAGTACAAATGTTAGGGGGGCTAAAGCCCCCCTAAAAATGGCCTAGCGACACCCATGGACTTGACCAATGAGGATGAGTTCCCTTTAGAATCTGCTTCCTCTAAAGGTTTCTTCCTCCAGTCAGCCTCAGGACGAATCTCCCTCACTACGCCGGTTTCATCATCAGGAACAAACACTTTGAAGTCAAATCCCAAATGTTAATTCCTTCTCTGTTTAAGGTGTGATACTAATAAAATAGATTTGAGTGGGAGAATAGAGCAAATATTTTAAAATCTGCTTTAAATAATAGTTTTGATTTTTTTTCTTCTTTTTTTAAGCTAAGCAGAAGCCCCCTTTCCCTCCCCCCATGTTTATTTTTTTTTGTCTTTTTTTCCAACAACAGAGCAGTTTGTTTATTTAGAATCTGATCATGATAAATATTTTTTTTAATAACTGAACCTAATCCTAAATAGGTTCATCTCATTTGTTTGAAAAAATGTTATTTTTCAGGTTGAGTAATTATATGTATTGGATTATTTTAAAATGGGATTGAAATTAATCTTAATTAATTAAATTTAAAATTTCTGTGGGTTGTTGTTGTTGTTGTTTTCGGTTAATGTTTTATGAAAAATGGCAGAAATGAATTTTTGGTGCATCTCTTTTTTATGAAAAAAAAAACAACAAAAAAAGTCCCTGGGCCATGTTTAGAGTTATTTCATTAGAAGCGCTTTTTTTTAAAAGATTTTTAATCGTCTTTCGCGGCAGAGCTCGGCTGTGGAGCGACTGCTTTGTCTGAGCTTTGGAGGTTTGGAGCACGCAGCAGACTGGAGCTGAACAGGAAGATGATGCCCAGGTTGAGAAAGATACCGAGTGCCAGCGCTCCCAGCGTTCCCATGAAGGACGGAGTGGCCGAGTGAGCGGTGAGCCAGCCCTGGCGTGACGTCATATCAGTCAGAATGGCCTCCATCTGGAAATGTGTGCCGACCACCGCGCAGACGTGGAACAACTGGTGACTGTGACCTGGGAGAGAAAAAAAAGAAGCCAAGAAGCTCTACTTTACCATGTCAGAGCATCAACACCTTCTGACCAATCACAATCCAGAATTCAACAGCGCCATCGTATTTCTGTTTTAAGACTGCTCAGAAAGGAAATGCTTAGTCGATATCACCAGTGTTATTACTGTAGATGTTAGATCTCTCGCTAATCCGTACCGATGTAGTCAAAGCGTCCCGGTGCGAGTCGCTCGGGCAGGTGAGACGCGAACAGGAAGCAGGTGAGGAACGCGAAGAGCAGGTGATAGCCGTGATTGGAAAGAGCGTCCATGTGAGTGCTGTTTCCTCCAAAATACAACAAGAGCTACAACACAACTCATCACATCATTATTTACTTTACTTAAAAACATAAACACAGTTTCTTAGCAAGCGCATTTACAATGATTAGGAAATCACTCACTCTGTAGAAAAGCGGGATGTTATCGAAGAGGAAGGGAACGACGAACGCTCCGGTCCGCAAGACTTTACTCCTGTGTGGGAACTGCAGTTCTAAAAACCTGAGGAAAAGAAAACGATCAAATAAAATACAAATGTCTTTATATATAAAAAATAACTCTCGGATTTGTTTATGGAGTTGTTTATGTTCCTTAATACAGCACACGCTCAATGTGTTTTATTCCTTTTATAGCAAGTACAGTATGTTACAATTTGTAATGTATTGAAGAATCATACTTGTTAATCCACTCTACAGATCTCTGTTGCTATAGAAACGATAACAGGCTTCCCGCTCTTTACCTGGAGTAGCAGGACGTGCCGGTGCAGAAGAGGGTGTTAGTGATGGCGATGGGTACAAAGTGGTGGTGGAGCCGACTGTTCACCCAGCATTCAGGCATCACGTAGGACCCGTATGCGATCGCACAACCTGCGTGATGAAAAGATTTCATCAATAATAATAATAATAATAATAATAATAATAATAAATAACGTTTATTTTGGAAAATAAAGAATGCTTCAGAGTTGGTTGAGAAAACAACCGAGATGCCAGTAACATCTGTATTGAATTCCAGAACAGGTTTTTATAACATGGCGTGTGTTCTCCGTGACAGATTAAAGAGTACAATGAGGATGAGTTTGGACTTGCTTTGCATCATCAATTTTCCTAAAATTTTCAATTTGGTTTTTTTTCTGTTCAAGTACAATAATGGCTTTCTTCTACAATCAGCGCGACCTAGCGGTCAGGATCACGTAAACACACAAACAGTTTGCTAATTTAGTCAGAAGATTTTGTTCTTGTCTATTACCATGTTTTTTTTTTTTTTTTTTTACATTTTTCCATCAATGTTTTTTTGTGCCGAATTACCAAAATAATTATTCAGAATATATATTTTTTTAATCCCTGACCCTGGCAGATTTAGATTTTCTTTTTACACACTAAAAAAACATTACACACTGCAAAAACAACAGGAAGTGAAAATTTCTTAAAGCCAGACAAATTTATCTCCAGATTATAGCAAATCAAATGTAAAAATTTCTAGAAGCATATTATGAACTTTTTTAGCATAAATTTTTTGTTCTATTGCGATTTTCTAAAATTTTTTGAAGGCACTTATAAATTTTATATTTTGATTATTGCTTATTTATTATTTCTTATAATAAGATATATGCCTAGATTCAAGATCGTGGTAAGATGTCCTTTCTTTTCACATTTAGCTACTAGAATTTTATTCAAATTCTAAATACATATAGTGTTTGGTTTTCTATCAATCCTGTAAGTGGAATTAATAATGTAAATCATGAGATCTTTTAGTTTACTGTTTGATCTTTTAATTTTCCAACTCATCTGAGATTAATGTTAAATTTTTCTCCATGTCTAAATCATTAGTTTCAGTTATGAATTATGTTATGTTGGTGATCTTGTTCTTGATACGTTTCTTAATCTTACTGTTCTTACATCTCTGAAGTCTGGTTCTTCTGCCCATCACTGACAAGCTAAATGCTGCTAAATCAGCCAAACTATCATCATTACTCATCGTCCTCAACCTTACAGCAGTGTTTCACACGGCCAACCACAGGACTCTCTTGTCTATCGTCATAAGTCTAAGAATCTGTTTGCTTCCTACCTGTAAGGTCGAATATATGAGGTGACATGGAGGGGATCCAAACCTGCTTTACGCAGACTCTCCACTGGTGTCCCACAAGGCTCAGTATTTGGTCCTCTTTCGTTCTCCCTCTATAGTTGATCTGTTGGTACGGGTCAGTCTCATCCCACTGACACTCAACTCATGCTCCCTTTCCATCCCTCAGACACTGTTTCATCATGACCTAATCTCAACAAAAATGATCAGCTGTTTATCACAAGTGATTCGGGATCTTATGATCTCCCTGGACAAGACTACAATCTCTTCTTTGGTCACTGCCTGCAACCTTGTTGTAACCATGGACAATCTCTTCTCACAGTTCTAAACTAAAAAGATCAGGCCAAATTATTCCTTTATGACATGAGAAAGATTTGACCTTTTGTATCCAGACAGGCCATTTAGTTGCTTGTTCTCGTGACTTTACTACTGCACCTTGTATCTGGCAAGTCTACCTTTGTCACCCTGCAATTGATTCAGAATACAGCATGGCTTGTTTTCAATATTCCTAAATTTACCACCCCCATCCGATTTAAAACACACATGCTTGCCTACAAAGCCAAACTCGGACCAGTTCACACTTACCTCAAAGCGCTTATCATACCCCACACTTCACCATGCTTCCTCCGGTTGACTGATCCCACCATCTCTCAGGGTACAAGGAAGCCACGCCTCAAGTTTTTTCACTCTTCGGGCACCTCAGCAGTGGTGGAACGAACTTCCCTCTAGAACTCCCTCCGAACAGCCGAGTCCCTGGCAGTCTTCAAATGACGTCTAAAGACCTCCCTATACCTTAAGCACTTGAGTTAACAAACTGAAAAACAAAACAAATCCCCCCAAAACCCCTCTCGAACAGAGTTTTAGACTTATGCTATGCTTAATCAGTGACCTAGTGAACCAGTATCAGGATGTATTTATTGATAGAGACTTCAAAGCACGTCTGTAATTTGCTCGGGATGAGGGCATCTGCCAAACGCCACAAATTTAAATGCGTATGTTTTTGCCATCATCATCTTACGAGTTCTATTTGAACGTATCAAGAGGTTTTAGCCTTGTCCAGTAGCTTTTTGATTCTTTATTAGAGCTGGGAAAGCAGGAGACTCAGCCTCATTTTATCTGCACGCATCACCCCTAGTAAGCTGAAAGCTTTTGAAGTGTCGCTTTTGAACATGATATAATAACCATGCACGAGTCCAAAAAAAGCAAACAGTGGGAGTTAATGGAACAGTAGCGGCCAGAGTGTTTCAATGGCCTGTGTGTGTGTGTGTGTGTGTGTGTGTGTGTGTGTGTGTGTGCCTATGCATGTCTACCCAGGCTGTAAAGGCTCAGTGCTCCATAGTCAAAGAAGTAGCAAATGTGTCGGGTTTCGGGTGACATCGAGCTGAAGGTGTGAGCACAGCTGGATGTGAACGGGTACAGGCAAATCAGCAGCATGTACACCAGCAGCGGCCATGTGTAGCTCTCAGACAGGAAGTCCACCGTGGTACAGAGCACACAGAAGCGCCACAGGAAGTACCTGAACAGTGGGAACAAAGCAGAGGCATTCTCTCACCACCGGCTCTATTGTATTTATCATATTAATTAACATAAAATAGGATAAGTGACAGTCTAAATAGGAATGATGTTTCGTTTGCAAATGAATTGATTTGGGTGAATTATAAGAGCGGACTAGTTCTCAAACGAAACACTATTACTACTTGGACTACTGGAATAAGCAATCATTTAAATAGTAGTGATGGGTCGTTCAGGAATGAGTCAACTCCTTGAATCCTTTTAAACGACACATCACTATTAGATAAGTCATGGACCAAATAGTACTAGTGTGCTGTTCACAAATGAGTCGACTCTTTGAATCAGCTCTTTAAGGTGGTACACGGGAGTGGATTAGTTGTCAAACAACACTCTACTAATATCTGCATTATTATGATTTATGACTATTATGAAGCAATTATTAAAATAGTAGTGAATTATTTTTCACAACCGAGTCGACTCTTTGAGTCTGGAAACAATGAAAATGAATTGGTTGTCAAATCATAAATTGCGACCATTTGAACTGCAGGGATAAGCAACCATCCAAATAATAGCGTTATTTCATTCGCACATGAATTGACTCCTTGAATCAGCTCTTTTTCATGAACGATGCAACCTGATTCACTCTCAAATGAGACATTACTACTGTTTGTTTGGACTACTGGGATAACCAATCATACAACTCGTAATGACGCGTTGTTCAGAAATGAGTCTTGAACTCTTTTTAAAGGCACATCACCACTAGATGAGCCATGGACCAAATGGTACTTGTGAACTGTTTATGTGTAAGAGTCGACTCATTCTCAAATGAAACACCACTACTTTTAGATAGTTGGCTAATCCCTCCACCAGCACCACCAGCCAAAAAAAAAAAGAAGAAGAAAAAAAAAGCTTGACTGATGGCACTTAATTAGTAACTATCCAATGATGAAATCTTCGATTCCCGGGTGATGCTGTAACCTCTCGCAGCTGGAGGTCAAGAGAGAGCTGATTGGCCAAGCTCTCTCAGAGGGGCGGGATGAGCGGTACTTCATGCTCCGACATTAATCACGGTTCTACAGTCAATCAGGGACGTCTGTGAGCTCACGCAAGCGGAAGGAGCGGATAGCGCTGTCCTCCGAGTGTGTTACTCCGCCCCTAACGGTGCATGAGTGAGCAGTTTGAAAAGATGCGGTCGGCTGGCGTTGCGTGGTTCGGAGGAAACACATAATAGTCTTCGGCCCTCCCGACTGAGTGGTAGTAGTAGCCTTAATGTGGGAGCCCCCTAGTGACGGGGAGGAATTGCACACGACTAAATTAGGGAGAGAAATCGGGAAAAAATCCAAAAAAATATTTAAAAAAAAAGAAGATTCATGAGTTGACTCTTTGAATCCGTCCTTTGAAGTAACAAGAGACTTGATTTGTTGTCACATTGCTACTGTTTGACCAACAGAGGCAAATAATATCATCCGAATAATAGAATTGTTTCATTTGCAAACGAGTACCATTTGAATCAGCTCTTTTAAGTGAACAATGAGACTAAACTCATTCTCAAATCAAAAACTATGACTGAATTATTGAAATATTCCTTCATCCAAATACTACAGATGTGTCGTTCACAAATGAGACGACTCGGTGAATGTGTCCGTTTTAGGTGGATGGTGAGAGTCGACATATAAAACATCAATACTGTTTGGACTATTGCATGAAGTAGAGATAACTCATACATGTATTAATATTTCTTTATTTAGGCAATGCATTTACCTAAAAGACTTTCATAGAAATTTCGTTCCAACATCTGAATAATTTTTTTTATTTTTCATTAATCTGTCACCCTGAATTGCAACTCCTCTGTAGCCCAAACATGTACAGTAATATGCATCCTCATGTCATAACTAGCAAAGTGCCAATGAGTCATTTGGGAGATCAGAAAACCGACTGAAAGTACGAACGTCACGTGGCGCTCCGCGTCTCTCACCATGTTGGCAGGAAGTGGGTCCAGATATTCACCGTCTCATTGGTCATCTGAAAGCTGCTGAGGATGCAGTCCAGGGCGGAGCTTTGAGGATGACGGTAACCGGATATGATACTGTCCTCCCAAAACACCTGGGAACGACCATGCAGAGGAACACACTGTGAAACTTCAGCTTTGTCAGCATCTGTGCAGTTAAAATGGCCTCACATTTTCATCATGAAACTTTATATGCATGCTAATGAGCAAGAGTTCTTCTAATCTGTCTCTCTGGATGAATCTATGCAAGCTAGACCTGTTTTGAAAGCTAGGACTTCTTAGAGAGAGTGAGATTAGATCTTAGAATAACAGGACCACGATTCACAGGAGCGTCTGGGCCAGTGGGACGTCTGTTGTGAAACTTATGCCGTTCTTTCTCATGCCATTTTTCCCCCTAAAATGGTATAAATAAAGTGTACACCACATCTAGGGCACTTGGACCGAAGCCCACCTTTGGGACTTGGTGGATGTTGAAGAGGTGGGGGAGCTGGAGTTGGAGCATTGCTTTCGGCAGCTGCAGAACTCCCCTGCCCCTCTCACAGGCCTGCTCGAACTTCTCTCGGCCACCGCGGCACAGCATGCACCAGACTGGAGAGTCTAGACCCCACGACTGGAGCCCTTCACCGGCCTCCCATTTTATACAGAGAGGCCAGGACCAGCCTCGTTCCCCACCAGGCCCCGCCCATGCAGGAAACACTGCAGGGGTGAGAGAGAGAGAGAGAGAGAGAGAGAGATTAGACTGTACAGTTAAATGCATGTTTATCTGTTTATTTTATAGATATTTCGTGACCTGTCTGTGACAGAGCTTTATACAAACTGTAAATGTCAATACTTGTCATGCCAATAAAGCACCCTAAGAATCTTCAATCTTGTGTGAATGAGAGTGTGAGAGACAGTCAGAGAGAATGAGAGAGAAACAGATAGACGTGTATTAATAAAGAGAGAGAGAGAGAGAGAGAGAGAGAATTGGAGATTGGTGGAGAATGAGAGGTAATGAATGACAATATATATATATATATATAATAGAGAGAGAGAGAACAGAGAATTCAGAGAAAATGAAAGAGAGAGGGAAAGACAGGTGGTGTATGAGAGGAGCAGAGAATTAGAGAGGATAACAAGAGATATAGAAAGAGAGACACGAAGAGAGAGAATATGAGAGAGAGAGATTGGGAGATGGACTGATAGAGAATAAGAAGTAATAAAAGACAGGGCTAAATTGAGACAGAGAATGAAAGAGAGAATGAGAGAGAGAGAGAGAGAGAGAGAGAGAGAATGAGAGCAGCAGAGAACAAGAGAAAGCGAAAAAGAAAATCAAAGATTGAGACAGAATGAAGGAAAGAGGGAAAGACAGATACAAGAGAGAAACAAAGAGACACACAGAGAGAGATAAAGAGAATATGACAGAGAGAGAGAGAGATGATCTGTATAGAGTTAGTAAATAATCAGGAGATTCTGTTCCTGTTTCCCGCCGTCGCTCCTGCTTTAGTTAGCGTAAAGCTAGCCGCTAAAGGCTTTCCCCTGAAACCACAAAACAAACCTCGTCTGACTAACTTTACCTTTATTTTCATTAGTTTGTCTTACGAAAGTTTGATTTGAAAGTTTTTATAAATTTTTCTTTTAAGTTTAACCCTGAGGAAAAGCCGGGTTCCGCTTTGTGACGTTAACCTGGATAGCATGCTAACAATCGCTAGCTAGCCTGATATGTTAAACAGAGACCATGCAGACACATAGCGCTAACACTCTTGCTTGTTTCTGTGGCGTTCCTAAGAGTGACTCACTGACTGTCATTCCAGCAGCTTCTTCCAGCAGCGTAATCATTTATTTTAGCAGTGTATTATGTGTAATCATGTTTCTGGTCACATTTATACAACACAGCAGTGTGATGTGTCCAAACACACCCACACCCACACACACACAAAAACGCGCAGAGGTCAGTGTTGTTGTGAGGCCTGAAACAACGTTAGCGTGCCAGCACACCATTCCGCGCCCACCGTGTCATTTCACACACATGGCTGGTTATGTTATTTATTTGTTTTTCTGGCAGCTCGCTCGAAATTCCTGACACATTTTTACACTCCGTTGTAATTTACGCGCTAAGCGGGCACGGAGACGCAAGCCGAGGTCGATCCATGATTAAAAACATGCACGTCCAATAACGTTTCTTTAATGATTTCAGGACAGGAACTGTACACTAGTCTGTAGGAGCCGTGAAGCATCTGGGAAAAGGAAAAAAAACAAAAAAACATGAGCCTACTGTAACACCATATGTGTGTCAGAGAAACCAGCAGAGACACGCAAATGCAAAAGAAGGTCAGGGGAAAGATTTAATCTCCTAAAGAACACACACTACACCTTCCTGCACCTTCCTACACAGGAGTGTGTCCTTCTGTTCGTCTGAACAATTCAAATTCCAGGGGAAAAAAAAACCTCTTTAGTGGAAATGTGGGAGGGGAAACAGCTCGGGGAACTCAGCAGGGAGGCTCGGGTGGTTTTTCTGGTTGGAGTCCTCCCTGCTCAAGAAGAGGTGAAGGAGTGCATGAGCACGGAGAACCTTTAGGAGAACAGGTTCCTCCGGTGCTCCGAGAGCGAGATATCCTGCTTGTAGATAAACATCAGGACAGGATTCAAAGGGTCTCGCTTCCAAGGTTCAAGTCCCATTCATTGCAATTCCTGAAAATACAGTATTGTGGAAAAAGTATTTACACCCCCCCCTCACCCCCCCATTTCATTAATCTAACCTTGAGGAAAAGTTCTCCAGGCTTCCTAAAGGATTTATTCATTATTTTTGCCTCTCATTTTTTGGCAAGTTTATGTCTCTTGTTTTCAGTCCAGTCCCTGTATCTAAGCAAGTTCAGAGGAATATTATACCATCTAATGTAATTCATGAACCAGTCAGAAACAGGTGGAGATGATGACAGATGATCAGGCTGATGATTAGTATACTGCTGATGCTAAATGGTTGGAACAGACGATAGGGGAAATGAGGTCGCTGCTGAGGTTGTCAACAGATTTTGAAATTGTATCTTAAAGTTCCCATTTATTTCATTTAATTTACATAACTGAATTTAACAAATATAATCAAAAATAAAATTTTGCATTGTTGAAATTGTCGTTGTCTAAAACCTCAGAAGACATTGCTATCTCGTGCTGACTCTGCAGACTCCCTCTATGAATCTTAAATAAACAAAATCTCACAGCAATCTGGATACAGAATTAGAATGTGGGTTTTTGCACAAAAAAACAGCAGCTCTTCCAGGTTCCCTCCTGAAACAAAAACCGGACGGATAAGTATGGAAATAAAGATGTCGGCCAGCTCCGTTCACAAACAAAGCAGATGGAAATGTACCGCGTCTCTGAACTGTTACAGTGATGTTTTGTACACAGTCCTCACTGGACCAGCATTCTCCACCCCTCAGAAAGGTGAAAGGGGTTGTTTCACCAATACACCAATAGTCCCTTTGGGGGAGGGGTATCATACCCACACGCTCATGTCAATCATATTGACAATCAATCTAAAGGCCGGATAGCGTTTTCCTTCGAGTGTGTTACGCCACTTCCATACGATGCACTGCACGTCAAGGTCTTTGACCTCCATGGTTGGTAGCTGTCTCCTTGATGGGACAGAGTCCTGACTGAGATACAGGTGGGAATTTAATACTACTAAAGTTACGGAGAAAATGAAAGAACATTAAGGTGACATCTGGAAGCCAGTTGTTTCCTAGAAGTTCTGAAAAACATAAGAAAGTGACTTTTAACTGCACACAGGCACCCAGATACTAATTCTCACATTAGAGTTCGGTGTGTCTGGTTTAAATGTATTAAGAAATCTGTAAAGATGGACATTTCGCTCACAGAACCTCAACGCTAGGTTGCTAGCTAGCTGCCTTAGCTACTTCACATTGACGTGGTTGTTTTGTTGTACTCTGACAGGTTTTGATTTGGATTTGCAAACAAATTAAGAAACTAACCAGCACGAAAACGATGACCAATTATTATGAAAAAAGAGAAGCACAATGGTTAAAGTGCTAGACTACTGATCAGAAGGTCCCAGGTTCAAACCACAGCACCACCCTCAACTGCTGTGAGGTGTAAAGAGATAAAAGTTTTTTTTCCCCAATAAATCAGTGATCAAAACAATTCACTAAAAATGGGAAAAAACTGTAGGAAATGAAAGACACACATTCGCTTTCAGTATTTTCACCAGATTTGTCTGCCCGACCTGTAAATCCCCAAAGCACACACAGCAAATTCCCCAGTGCTGAACTGACACCCAGCAGTCTTTATATCTGTCCATTTGATCTCCACACTGTGGATTTTACACCGCGGTGTTTTAAGCTTACAACAGGAAGGTGGGTTTTAAGTTTGACTGGATTTTTGCCTTTCTGCATTCATAATTTGCGGATTTGCGGAAAAAAATAAATAAATAAAGTTGTGAAACTATCTCCTGTCTTGATTGAATCTTTATTTTGCAAATTGAAAAAATTACAAACATCATTAAACATTAGAGAATAAACTGCTAAGCTGATATTAAGAAGGTTATCCAACTACTACAGTCGTGGCCAAATGTTTTGAGAATGACATAAATATTGGAAATTGGAAAAGTTGCTGCTTAAGTTTTTATAATAGCAATTTGCATGTACTCCAGAATGTTATGAAGAGTGATCAGATGAATTGCATAGTCCTTCTTTGCCATGAAAATTAACTTAATCCCAAA
>JAQQZS010000019.1:966984-985094 GCA_030068045.1 Platyallabes tihoni | reverse complement strand
TTTTTATTTATTTTCAAGATGAGGTGATGTGAAGTAACCCCTATTTTTTTGAGTAACATATATACATGCAGACCTTGAAAAAGGGGCGTGGCATGTCTCAAGGCCAAAAATCAAGATGGCTGCCATTTTTTAACGATCGGGAGTTGGGCCAAAAAAAATTGGGGGTTTTTGTTCTCATGCCAATACCAACAATTGGTGAAAAAATTATAAAAAAAATATATATATATAAAAAGACTGTTAAAAAAAAAAGACATGTGAGATGATGTTATATTTTACAAACAAAAATAATTTAATTATCATTCAAATGTAAACAAAAAAAAAAAAGGACATACAGTAACCTGGCTGCGCTCTTACCGATTCCCTTTTCTAAACTCGGACTCCAGAAACCGGATGCCGTCTCTCGCGCCAGGATTCTCCTTCTTCAGAACATCAAGTCCATCAATGACTGAGGAGAGAGAAAAATGTTAATATTTACTCCGCACTTTAACTGTGGCTTGTTATGCAGACATGGTGTGTGTACGAGTGTGAGTGTGTGTACAGGACTTTAAAGTATCAACAGTTACAAACTCCTTCGTCTGTTTTCTCCGAGATGGAATCACAACTGATGGTTCGATCAACATTCACACACTTATTATCTGCTGTTCGGGTCTGAAGAAAGACGTCTTTAACCATCTTTTGTGGTTACCATAAAACCCTGCATATGTGTGCACTCTTAAATGATGAAAGTGGTAGAAAAAAAATCATTTAATTAATTGCCATTTTTAAAATATATCGTATATATCGTTAGCTGGCGTGAAGAACGCATTTATCTAACGTTAGTTAAGTCAAACACACTGATAGTCGTGTTAAACTCAGAACGTTCTCTTTTTACCTTGACAGAAGATAGAGTGCTGATTGTAGTTAGAGTTTTAATTATTTACGCAACTGTCAATCATTTGAGACCGATTTCCTGCACAACAATTCTTACGGCTTTATCAAAAAGAAGAAATAATGTAAATTCCTAGTCATAATAATAATAATAACTCAAATTCTTTCGTGTGCGAGAGTCAGTTTTTGTTATTAATTATTAAAACTAAATAAAATGTTTAAGATAAATTTTTTTCCTAATAACTTGAAAACTAAATTTGGATTTACTCGTTTAAACCTTTTAAAAAACAAACAGGAATAAAAGTATTATAGTTAAACAATATATGTTTGTCCTATTCTGCGTCTTGTATAAATGACTTGATCCCAAAGATTATTAAAAAGAAATGTATGTTTTTTCTCTTTCATTATCAGGATTTATTTCATCTATGTTGTTATTTAGACATCGGTCTCATTCTGATTGCCGTCTATTTTTGATGTATACATTTAAAATCGGCTTCAAATCTGTGAAAGGAATAGAGCGTTTGATTGATTGTTTTTCGTCTGCTTGCTCATTACCGAAGACTCCAGAGTGTCCGGGTGTCCAACAGGTAAAAATTATCGGATTCTAAAAAACAATAACTTAGTTAGGATTTCCACGACCATTGGACGTGTCTTTATATTTTCTGACGCTCAGAATAATTCACACTAGTGGTGTTAAAAGGGTCAAAAGACCCATAAATCTGATCAGCTGAAATGCGCTCATTTAAGACTCGTCTCCGCTCCGCCCCCTAATTTAAACCCTGCGGCTCGTGGCCATGCTCGTGAAGCTGAAGGGCGAGCGCTCTGACCTGTGCGCGGGATGATGATGATAAAGCAGCCGCTTGCTGCCAGCTGTCGCAGCAGGTTGAGGTGTTGGCACAGAGCTCCCGAGTCGGGCACAAGGTACGGGGACATGGACGACTGGGCCTTGGGCTGCTGAAGACTGCCCTCCAGCTGGGATACCTCTAACTGCATGAACACACACACACACACACACACACACACACACACACACACACACACACACACACACTCACTGTTACCACTGATTATTTTCCTCTATAAATATTTTAAGACCCAGAGTGATTTATCAATATTATTATATTTATTGATTAATGAATGATACCGTTTTAAATATATATATTTTACATGATTATAGTTTACATTTAATGCTGCGGAATGTCAATGAAATAAGCTGCATCTTAAAACATTTACAGTCTCTCTCTCTCTCTCTCTCTCTCACACTGGAGACTCCTTCCGTACATGTCAGATGCTTACAAAAAGACTGATACTTTCTTGTGATTTGGTCAGTGCTAATCAACCAATCAGAAACCAGATATCAGACAGGCTTTTCTGGTTTAAGTGACGTTTGGATTCTAACCTGCAGCCGGAGTTGCGCCATGTCTCTCATAAGCCGGTTCCTGCGCGCTTCCTCTTCAGCCTGCAGGAAGAAAAAACACACACACACAACGTAGTACGTCAAACACTGCAGGGGCGGCAACGATGACGCCAGAACCTGGCACGATCGGCAAAGTTGGACTTTTCTTTAAAACTTTTTCCCCCCCCCCTTTCTTCACATTTACAGTACTTTTTTTTTTTGCAATTTGCTGAAGTCTCCCCCTGCCCCAATTTCTCGGAAAACACCACATCTCGGCTTTCTAAAGCCTTGTCAGCTTGACGGTGCTCCAGAACAGCACGGCGGCACTTTAATCAGCGTTTGTTCTACGCTGTGAGGGCAGCATGGTTGCTTAGCAACATCAGACTCTTGAGAACTCCTCGCTAATATGACAAGGTGGTGCAAAAAGGAACGTGCTCCGCTCTCCACAGGCCTGCGTACCCTATTATTTATTCCTGCTTTAAGTGAGTGGCACTGCTACCGCAAAGAGGGTTTTTTTTAAAAAAAATTTTATGGCTGGCGCTTTAACATTATATTTTTTTTTGTTGCATTTATATAAGCGTTTCGTACAATCTAGAGAGTAGGTTGAGGCTCAAATTAAAGTGTCTTACGGAGCCGATGACGTAAATAAACCAAGAAGCCATCATTTACGGTTTTCAGAACTACATCTCCATGGGGAGAAAAACATCTCCATGGGGAAAAAAAACAAAACACGATATAGATAAATGCATACAGATTATAATTCCATATTACTACATGAAATATAACTACATCAGAGAAATATAACTACAACAACAAAGTGCAGGGTTTTCAGAGTATGTTAACTGTGTAAAACTCGTCTGTCCTGAAGATGTCAGTAAACAACTTTAACAGTGTTACCGCGGACACCTGAAGACTCCCTTTAAATATGTCAGCCAATATTTTGTCCAGAGCAACAGATTGATGATAAATTGATGAGATACAGCATACAGATCTTAAGTCTTACGAACCCCCCGGTGTTACAGACTCTCACCATGCGGAACTGCGCCTTCGCCTGCTGGACCATGTTCTCCTGCTCCGATTGGCTGATGCTGGTGAAAATCCCCGCCTCCGGGTTGTAGTGCAGCACGTTGCCTTGGAGACCGGTGAGGAAGTGGCCGAAGCTGCGGATGCAGCACAAGCGCACCACACACTGGCGGAAGAGCAGAAAGATTCAGACTCGGGAGATTAAAAACCGTGCCTCATAACAGCAGTGACGAAAGTCTGTACCGATTCATCAGTAAAAACATTTACTTTTTTATTAATGTTAAAGCATCGGTTTACATTTTTTTTTAATCTCTGATTCTTTTTCTAAATTCAAAACGCTCCCTGTTAAAGGGCTTAAAAAAAAGAGGAACATTAAACAATGCTAACAAATTCTTTAAAAAAAATTGCTAAAAAAAAAATAAAAATCTAATCATAACATTTAAAAAACTATAAAAGTAAATGCCTTACGATTATATAAAACCTATTTTAAATAAACAAAAATAATTATACATGAACTGAAATATAATAGCTTAAAATGTATTAATAAGTGTCAATAATTTACTATGTATTATAAATAAAAAATATAAAAATAAATAGGAAAAAAAAAAAAAAAAAAAAAAAAGTACAAATACAGGCTAAACAATTTTTTTTTACTTTTCCATGAATAAATAATTACAAAATCAACTGACAAAATATACAAATGTAAAATTATATAAGTACACTTATTATTATAGACGAATGGGGGGGGGGAGATGTAGCGAAGTGCACTCTTAAACCTATAAATGAGTGCAATTGCTCAGTAACTACTACTACTACTAATAATAACGATGTGATTAATAAACCCGTAACTTTGGCGTGGCCTGTACGAGACGCTGTACCTCCTGCAGCGAGCTCAGACTGGCTCTGTGGTGAGTGAAGTCGAGGCGGCGGTGCGCCAGGTTGAGGGCGGGGAGGTGGCGGAGCGCCTGATCCTCCGGCAGCAGCACCGTCTGCAACAGGTCCGGCTGCTCGCTAGCGGACAGCAGATCCCTCACCTCCTTCTTCAGAGCCAGATCTAAAACGGAGCAATGAACGAATTCAGGCACTGAACTTGCCTCTGTACGCCACCAGGACGTCGAGAGACGATTGAGGGTAACTGAAGTAAAACTATGTCTGGAGTGTGTAACACCGACCTGCTTCGAGCACTTTGTTCCCATCAGGCAGTAAGTTTAGCAGCACTGAGAGGCGATTCCACAGACTCTGAGAACTCTGGGAGAAGAGACGGAGAAGGAAAAACTCTAGAGATATGTCTACTGAAGTATTTTGGATAATTCTTCACACAACACTTTGTTAAATTAAACCATTTATTAACTTTAATAGAAAATATATTTTTTAGGAATTCTATGAAGCTCAGATTTTTGTGATACAAAAAAAAGAATCATCTTAAACATTTATCAAAATATTTACAAATTAAATAATTTATTGAATTGTAAGACATCATCTTTACTTTCTATAGTACAAAATTTAGCAACAATTTTGATTAAAGGAATATCTCAGTTTTGATGCCCGTTTCAGTTTGTTTAATCAAAACGCAAACAATAACCACTAACATAAAGCACCAAGGTTCATAATTGTCCCGAATGAGCGCCCGCTGAAGGGTCTGATTCCTTTTAGAGCCCCGGCTGTTGCCATGGAAACAATAAGATATTAGAGCAGGCGCACGTGTTATTTCTAAGCCTGTTAATTTGTAGCCGTCGTCAGAAACGATTTAACTCTGTGGCGCCGTGAGGTCGGTTTACCTGCGCACACATGAGGATGATGTCCGTGTTCGTCCTCAGCCAATCCACGAAGACCTTCACTACCTGAATGAGGCCTTGGTTGGTCAGAATCTCCAGCCTCTCCGAAAGTGTTTTCTCGCTGTGATACGACTGGTTGCTGTGCTCGCTGTCTTCCGTATCGACATCTGAGGGACAGGAAACAATGATAATAAAAACAAACGGTCAGTGCACACGGAGTTAAACAGCGACAGTAACAGGTAAACAAGCAGCACAAAGACAACGACCATCTTCATTGGTTCCGTTGGCGATCTCCGGACTCGTGTTCATAGGTGCGTGTCCGGGATGGGGCGTGGCTTCCTGCGAGGGCATGGAATCGGCGGTCGTGTTGGACGCCTGTGAGGGTCTGAGCAGGACGTTGCTGAAGGTCGGAGCCAGACGGAAGCAGCGTTTGGCCTGGAAGAGCTGCGAGGACATGGCCTGAAGGTTGCTGCTGATGCTGGGGTCGCTGGATAGCAGCGGGCCGTTCGTGGCGGGAGGGGTGGAGCCTTCATCACGGGGCGGACGCGCCTCCTCTTCGTCCTCCTCGTGTTGCTGCTCCTGCGCCGGGCTCGCCGCGTCCTCCATGTCCTCCAGGTCGGAGCGCGACTCCTGGCTGTTCATATCAGAGTCCGTCTCGACGTCGAACGCGGTGCCGCCTTCCTCCTCCTCTTCCTCCTCTTCTTCCGATCCGCTTTCCCAGACGCCCTGGTCTCCCGTCGTGCCCCGGCGTCCCTCTTTTTCCAGAGAGGACTCTGCCGGGACGCCCGCGCTGTCCGCTCTCGGGAGCTCTTCGTCTTCCTCTTCGTCGCTCTCGAAGCCTTCACTCAGGTCGCTCTCGTCCTCGTTGCGAGGACAGCGCCGCCGCCGCAGCATGGACAGCCGCGAGTACTTCCTCTTCTGCTTTGGTTTCTCCTCGCCACCCTTCTTCGCCGAGCCTTTCTTAGAAGCCGCCGTCCGTTCGCCTTTGAGGTCGTCTTCGTCGTTCTCGTCGTCCCCGTCTTCTTCTTCTATAGAGCCGTTCTGCAGCGGCCTGCCCTCGGTGTTCGTCTGCTCTCTAGGGTCGGCGTCGTCTAAGAAACCGGAGAGATGCACAGAATTTTTATCCTTTCTCCAACAGCATTAGCTGTACTATTTCTGACAAACTGCAGAGAAAAGACTAATTTGGAGTAAAACTAGGAGATTAAAGAATTATTTCTATACAGTTCTATAAAAAAATTAAAACCTTAGTGTACATAAATAAACAGAGCTGAATAAACCGATAAATACTGGTTGTAATTTTACAGTTTGTAGAATTTTGTCATTTTTCTAAAAGTTTAACACCAAAAACTAAATCACAACCTGTTTTTTTTTTTTTTTGGTGGGTGGAAAACTATTTTTGTGAAGAAAAAAAAAAATCTGAGAAATAAAAAAAAAAAAAAAAAAGAAAAAAAACTGGGCATGGCACATGGGTGTAGAAATGTTTTTTGTGGGGAAAAAAAAAAAAAGGTCAAGTTTTGCAAGATCTTACAAACATTTTGTTTGCGAAATCTCGCAAAACTTGACAATTCAGCAATACTGATTTAGTTCAGCAGGGGGCAGTAATGCCAAACTTGATCCTTGACCGGGAAGGGGAGGGTTACCAATCCAGTCCAGCGAGTGTCAATAAATCACCTAAAAGGTGGCTGCCAACCGCAAAAAAATAAAGGAAGTTGAAGACGCCAAACAAACAAGATGCTACTCGGATTAAAGTTACACGTGCGTTGTTAAAGAGGCATCGAGAGAACTACTGAGTTTTACTTTCAGCTCAGCCTAAAATATAAAGACACTCAGTTTGTACTCTGAGCTTGGCCTTTCCAGATTTTGACACTTGAAGATCGATCCGGAAGTCTGAGTCACATGGTGTTTTTTTAAAAAAATTTTTTAGTTTACGCCCCATGTCCCGTTTACCCCCCCCTTCCCCCCCACCCTCACCCATGTCCTGTACATTCAAATATAAAATAGAAAATTTTATAATAATAGCAATCAGAAAATATTTTACTATAAAAGTTTAAACATCCAGATTTTGGAACAAAACAGGTTGGGGTCTGATGTTAACTGCAAAATTGGGGAAAAACATTTTAACATTTAAAAATAATAATAATTATGAAAAAAAAATGTAAAAAGGCATGTAGAGACAACACAAGCTAAAATATTCCCCATCTTTTTCTTTTTTTAAAGAATTTTCTTGGATTATTTCCCTCACCCCCTGTTATTACACTAATTTGTTGTTGTATTAACACCCACATTTACTAATTGCCTGTAAACTCACTATTACAGACAATTAACCGAAATGAAAATGAGGCTCTCGGCGAGACTGTTGATGTTTGCTCGTACCCGCGGTGTCGGTGCGCAGCGGTGGGACGTCGCTATCTCCTTGTTCGAGCTCGGCTTGCAGCCTGATATTCACGTGGTTCACCAGATGAGAGAACAGTGCGAGTGTGAAGGCGATGGAGGCGCTGTACTGTTTGGAACCTGAAACCGAGTCGGGAAATTTTAAACTTAATACCCAGAAAATCACAGTGATTCTAATTTGACTCTTCATCATCCTCATTCCCTCACACCTCCTCTCTTTAAGCTGTGCACCACCATGAGGCAGATCACCACCATTTTGAAGACCAGGCTGTCGGGGAGCACGCTGCAGGACTGGTCGTGCTCGTCTTCCTCCTCGCTGACCGACTGGCTGCCGTGACTCGGCGTGGGCTGGTAGAACAGCACCAGGTTAAAGTCCTCCAGGACTGACTGGCACAGCGACGTCAGCTCTGTGTCGATTACGCTACACACACACATATATAAAGAGGACAGACTGTAGGACATTTTGTACTGATTCCGCATTCGTCTGACTAGGAAACCTAAATATCAGCGATAGTTTCGTGTCACGACTCATCCGTTTCATATCGCCGCATTGCTCTCTACACCGAGGTTCATCATACCTGTTCTTGGGCTGCAGTAAACTTTGGAGGTACATGAAGCTGACGAGGAGCCGCTTGATGTCCTTTGATCTGAAACGGAAAACGGAATTCCTTTTTTAATAATTTTTAATTTGGAACAGAACAGGAAACTGGATTAAAACATCACTTATTAAATATTTCACAAAACTTTTATAACATTTGATCTTGTTCCTTATAAACTTTCTCACGAGTGAGGCTTGAAGCCTGACCTCTGGCGCGATGGCGAGAGCTTCTTCGTCTCTTGCTTCTTCACCTGATGGTACATCTTGGCCGCTTTATCGAACAGTCGTTTCAGGTTCCCGTAGGCTCCCTCGAAAGGCGTCTCAGACTGAATGCTGGCAGACAGGAAAAGAAGGTCGTGTCACTTGGGCGCAAAAACATACTAACGTGCAGTCATAACGCACAAATTCAATAGGAAACTAATCTAGAGAAGGTGGTGTGTGTGCGTGCGAGTGCGTATAAATCTGGATATCTAGTGCTGGATGAAGTGGACAGGCCGCACTCTAGAGGCTGGATGAAAAACTGCAGATTTAAGATAAAGCGAAGGAAATGTGACACTCACCAGCGCAGGTAATAGTACGTGGCTTCCACGTTATAAAATTTACTTCCAGTAAGAGTACCCAGCTGGTTAAAAGGCATTCCTGTCAGGTAAGGGGGGGAAAAAAAGGATAAACATCAGCAACAATTCACAAGCCGTTATTAAAGCCTTTATAGGGGAGTAAAATGGTAAACAAACCTGTGCAGTATTTTGTCTAACATTATAAAAAACAAACAAAAAAAAACAGTTCACATCCATTTCTATTATTAAACAACATTTTTATTATTTTTTTTTAAATGGAAAACAACAAAAACATCATCCTAAGTTAGGAAAAACATCATCCCGAGTTCAGCTCAAACGTTAAAGAGATTTTGCACATCTTAGCAGAAAAATACTGCGCTTAAAAAATAAATAACATTCGTAATGATTTACTGATGGTCTATTAATTAATAACTATTTAACATATAAAAATGGTATTTAAAAAAAGAAGCATGAAAAAAAATTTGGGGGAAAAAAATAAAAATAACTCAAATAGCGATGTATCGTGATTATTTTGTGCGGCAATTTATGTATCGGCGAGAATAGAAAACAAAATTTTTTTTTTTTATGTTAATGTACATTTGTGGTGATAAATTGATGCAGTTCCTCTACAATCCTGCAGTTGATTAACTGCGTTCTAAACTATTCACACGTTGGCAGACCGCACAACATCCTTCATGGTACGAGTGAACGATTTGCCAAGTTTATATATATTTTTAATAACAAAATAACTGGCGGTACCTGCTCAGTTCAATCATACAACATCACTCCATAACTTACTCTTACTTATAATATAGCAGTAGAGACGAGGAATAAAAATCTATTAGATAAAGTTAACTTATTCACTACATATCTTGGTTATGAAAGCGAGTCACAGCCCGGAGCGCTAAAACGCCTCCCGACGGCGTCCGTGGTGTGAAAGTGTGATGCTTCTCACCGATGGTTGGCGAGACGGACAGCGCCTGGTGGTAGAACCGCTCGGCCAGCTGCTCGGCCTCCACGCCTGCCAGCTCGTTCTGGTATCGCGCTGCACAACACGAGAGAGACAGGAGACTTCGGATCAAGATTCGTTCCGCTTTCATTTTCTTCTCACACGAGTTAAACTGGTTGAGCGTCTGAGTCAGTCTGGTCTAATCGAAAGAGTGACAAGTTCAGACAGTTTCAAAAAGGGAAACATGAAGGATTTACCGAGGTCACCCAGGTACACCAGACACCGATGACAGGCCATCTGCGCCCACTCCATCTCCTTAGGCGTGGCCGACACGGGCTTCTTACGACCTACGGGGAGAGAGAGAGACAGAGAGAGAGAGAGAGAGACACACACACATTTTACTTGGTCACGAATGAAGACAATCTATTAAAATAACTATGATGAAAGGAGTCTCTAGTGTCAGTGTTTTGCACAGACACAAAGTAACTTGTAACCATTAATCTAATCATGTAATTTTATTTACACGGGGCCTGTGTGGCTCCACTTTGATTCTCACCGATGAGCGGGTCGGTGACGTGCGTCCAGTCGATGCAGTCCTGCAGCTCCAGCTGGTAGTGGGACTGGATGTAGAGCAGGAGGTGCTGGTAGAAGCCGACTCCAGCGATCAGGTGAGTCCTGTAGGCGCACTCCAGAGCACTGCGGCTGTGGATGTGCTGCACGTGGGGGGGGAACCAAAAACAAACAAAAGGTCATGAAGAGCTCCATCCTTTTACCTCCTACTATAACGATCTACCAATGTTCATGAACATGTCCTCATATTCACTGTAAGTCAGTAAACAGTGTGAACATAACGACCACTAACTAACACTAACAAGTTATCAGACTTACCATTAAAAACGTGAGGCAGAATCACAAACTGAATGTATCATACGCTTGTTTTCTGTTTTTGTTACTTGCTGAGCGAACGAATTTTTAAACAAGTTCTCCCACCACGATCAGAAAAAGTTAATGATGCAATAAAATATTTAATCTCTAATAAATATGACATGCCTTAATCTGACCGTGTCAGAGACTTGCTCTGTGGCAAACTGCAACTTTTCTTTTTTTTTTGTATCACACATTTGTTTCACCCTGACGTGAGAGGAAACACCTGGTGTGATAAATACTTTTTCCGACGGGATCCTTGTGACCCTGTTTGACACAAATAATTCCATCCGCACAGTCACAGAGATTATTACCTGAATCGATGAATATTACCTATTATGAACCATCATAGGAAACCTAAAAATGAAATAAATCCTTAATGATGTTTTTAAAGAAATTTATTCTGCGAGTCTATTAATGATGGGAGTCGTTAAACGGTCCACAATTGATCATGAGTTTGGTTAAACCAATCGATGAGCGAATTAACCATGACTTCCCACTGCAGTACAATGCTTCTTTGATGGTTTAGGTTACTTCAAGTCTGTCAATCAAAAACAAATTGAAATTGAAAGGAGTATATAAAAGTGAGCAACATTACAATTGGTATCGGGTGTCAATTTTTCCTGCTCTGCACAACGACTGAGGTTTGTTACCTGGCGCGTGAGTATGATGTAATCGGGCTCAAATTCTTCCCAAACCACTCTGAAATGCAGTCTCAATGAACTAAATCGAGTTGGTAGCTTTCAAAGTCGCTTGAAAATGTACAGAACATGAACTGATCATTGACTATAATCCGACAATCATCCCATCAACAGTGTCTACCGTACGACTTTTAACTCTTAAATTAGCTCGATAGTCTGCTCTTACGGATTTGTGCCTGCGCTTTAGTTTAAACCTCTCGGGTTCATTTAAACGAACTCCTTTTGCTCTTTAAAAGAAAGTAAAAGTCTGTAGCTGCACCACATACAGACACGCTTATGAAACGGGTCAGAACACCCAGAGTGTAGTCAAGAGAAAGAGCACAGGACACAGCGGCTGCGAGGGAAGTCCAGCAGCGAGCGTGTAATCAGATGTGTGAGATGCTGAATATAGAGGGGGAGACATAAAATAAATAAATACAAAGCCAAACATCGAGAGAGTTTTAAAATCGGTTATTTACATAGTAAACGGCAGAGGCGTAGACAAGCTCGAGATGTTTTCCTCAAATGAGGCCGAGTGTAATAAAATGGTATCAGACGCTGTCTATTCAATGCGGCGTAACAGCCTGAAAGCCAGACGATTTCACTTTGAGAGTTAATTAAATGTCTTGGAGTCTTAAAGACGGTTGAATCCGAATCGAAACACAAGTTTAATCTTGGGCTGTCCGTCACGGGTCTTGCGGACTAAAAATTACATCCACTTTATATTGCGGTTTTGATAGAGGAAGTGAGAGTAACTCTGGCAAGATTCACACAGACGTTTAATTAAAATTAAAATGTTTAACACACGCTACTTAAGACAGCTGTCTAGACCGAGACAGAGCCGGATTTTATGCAAAAACGACTAGACGGGCTGATGACTGCGGAGGTGGGTGGAGCGAGGAAAATCATGCGACGGAGCTGCACAAGCTCTATAGATGTTCTGAAGATGATGTCACAAAGTCTGTCTGTCAGGGCCCCGCCCACTTCTGGATGGAGGAAGGGATGTTACTTGGCGAACGACAGTGCCTTCAGAACCAGTCAACTGGTAACGTTATGTCCTTACATTGTCTCCTTAATAACTGCTTCACAGTCCTTCCGAATTGTCTGACGCCCTCTCTAACCCCTGATCAAGGACACTACTTGGTGTATGGAACAAAGGATTCTACACATTACAAAGTGCACTAGATTTCCTATTTAACACTCTTTGAGATTCATTATAAAGCTTGAAATGTCAGTGCTAATGACAACAAAACAGAAGCTATGTTAAAGCACATTCTTACGGCTACCGGAAAAAATGTGCATCATATTATTATTATTATTATTATATTTGTTCACAGAAACAACTTGAAGACAACCATAAAAACAGGAATCTTTCCCTACGTGAATTTTTTTTAATGTTTTGCTCGGTTATGCTTTTATCAATTATCATCTCCTAGGTTCTGCTCTTGTGGAACGTACGAATGAACTAAAATCAAATCAACCACAGACCAACCAAAATATCTTCTAGTCTATATAAACACGCTCAGAATCACACTGCTGAAGGAAAATCAACAACCACATCCTGTAATAAAGTGGACCTCCTGTTACTATGTCAGAGTTGATAATTTTCTAAGTTTTCTTCCCCCTATACCACACTGATACACACCGTGTCACAGGTTACACCTTATTATTAACCCTTATTCATAATATACAGGACTGTTGGTCTGTTTTAGGTGTGTGAGGTGATTGTATAAAAACCTCAACCAACAACAGAAATCAGCAGGAAATAAATAAAACTTTAAAACACTTTCTATAATTCAGAAAAAAAAATACAAAAAGGTTTTTTTGCAGAACCTGTGATTATTCAATAATATGGGAAGTAGAGTTCAATTCAAAATCAATTCAATTTTATTTGTATAGCGCTTTTAACAATTGTCATTGTTGCAAAGCAGCTTTACACAATCAAAAGAATTATTTAAGTTTAAGTAGAGTGTAGATCATAAAACACCAGTACCTTCTTATTGGTCTTGATGACTTGAATGACCTCGTAGTAGACCTTCCTCCAGAGCAGCTCCTCCGCCTTGCGACCGTAATCCACCGGGTGCAAGAACATCAGCTTTACACACAGCTCACGCAGCCTGCAAGTTAAAAATAAATAAACAAATAAATAAAGCTCAGAACAAATAAGGAAGGCGCTGAATGAGCCCTAAAGCGTTTACTTGTTCCTCAGGCTGATGTTCTCCGGTTTGAAGACCTCCCTGTACGACGACTTGCTGCCGATGATCACGTCCAGCTTGTGCACGGACTCCACCACGGCCCTGAAACAGAGACGCGTAAACGTGTGAATAAATAAAGACATACCGATGGCTAAAAATATGTGCACCCCTGATCAGCGAAGCCATATTCGGTTCTTCCACAAACTGTTACAATCACGCAGTTGTAGAGAATTTATTTTATTTTATTTAAATGCGGTACAGTGTTTCCCGAACATAGAGTGGACTCTGGCAGGATGCCCAAGTCTATTTGAACATACTTTTTAAAAATCTGTCTGCGAGAACGACATCATCTGAGACTGATTAACTAGTAACGGACAGTTCCCTATCGCTTTATGGCTCCTGGATTCTGCTACCGCAAGAGCGGCGTACCGAGAGGCAATAAATTCACCGTAAAAAGATTAAAAAGGGTGTACTGACCGTCACACATGCTCTGCAAAGAAACAAAGTTTAACACAGTGAACAGGCTCTTCTAAAATAATAATAATAATAATAATAATAATAAAAAAAAGCAAGATTAACTCTTAAAACTCAAGGGGCTTGGATCTGTGCGGCAACACAGCATAGATCAATAACCAAAAATAAAAAAAAAAAATACATAAATAAAACAAAAAGAAAGTCCTGCTGTGTGTCGACAGATGAGGCTTCAGATATCAAACTGTGCATTTGAGTTTTCTGATACGTCATGTAGAACCAAAGTTATCATTACTTTTAAAATGAGTACATTTTTACGGCTACTGGAATATAGGAACGACGTTGCAAAAATGCAACTCAGATTATACAACTCATATTATTATTATTATTATTATATTTGGTCACAGAATCAACACGAAAACAACCATAAAAACGCGGGAACTTACGAATGTGAGAAATTTAGTTGGTTAAAATGGAAAAAATACTGTTCATTATATCGCCTCTTGTGGAACATAAGAATGAACTCACTTCAACCCAGACACGCTCCAAAAATCTATGGAAAACCTTCGATGAAGAATGGCGGTTATTAAATGCCTTTTTATTCTGCTTTCATAAAAATCTACATTATTTCGATCCTCATTAAATAATCAAGGGCTTTAGAAATATTTAGGCATTATTGTTATTACTGCTGTTCTGCTTTTAACTCAGACATGAAGTGAATTAGAAAGTCAATGACCTTTGACAGCCGTCATGAGAGAAAGAAGTCCGCCCTCTAAGAGAAAGTCGCTCGGGGGTTTATTTGAATAAAAATATTTATTAATTAATTAAGTGACAATGTTGGAAATCCTTGCATGTTATGTATTAAATTAATTTTATGACCTTAATGATATTCAGACCCTAATTTTTGAGTGGATGTTAGCCAAATGAACTCTCTCTCATGTCACTCAAGGTTGAGTAACTGATTTGAATGCAAAATGTTTGATTAATTTAATAAAACAGGTTTTAACAAACAGCTGATTTTTTTTATTGGTGCTGATTTTATTCATTTATTTTCAAAACATTTTGTTATACATATAATACAGAAAATGTATGTGACAAAGAAGCTACTTCTGATCCTAAAGTGGCCTAAAATTCTCAGAATGACATCATTTTGGACCTACTTTAGGAGTAAGAGCTATTTATCAAGATTCTTAAAATAGGAAATCACTCCCATCTCATCAGAATGTAGGAGAGCTCCGGAGGTGTCCTAACTGGTTAGGAGTAGCAAGGAGATGGTGTTCAGGCAGAGATGCATGCAGAGGAGAGACATTTTAGTAACACTGACCGTGGGCATCATCCTTGCCACACATTAAACAATCATATTTTTATATACTTATATATTAAACTATTTGAATGTACACAACTGTTTATTTTAGATTCTCTGTTATAAGCAGAAATTCATCACTTCATTAACACGGCGTATCCCAGTGTTTCACACTCCTCAGGCGTACGTGCAGCAAACTGACAGGTGGCACTGATGCTTTCACAAATTGCCTTGCCTTATCTTTAGAGCTAAGAGTAGGGCAGAATTTTACTTTCATTATTTCTTTATATTTACTTCCTCCTCTGCAAGCAAAATGCTCTCATCCTCTCTCTAGTTTTGCTTTCTTTTTGAAATAATTTTGATCAGATTATGACAGTCCTTCACAGCTATAAACCGTGTCCAACTATTTCAATTTAACATGCAGACTGTCGTAAAAAGTGATGTTAAACACTTTCCTCAGAGCAGTTCTACTCCTAGTCGAAAGTAAGAATAGGAAGCTTTATAGATAACTTTTATGTCCTACACTTTTGACAAGGAGTAGGACTGTGCCGTAAAGTAGTAGGAAAGGTAGGATTTTTTTCAGTTTTAAAAGAATTTTAAATAAGCACAATTCTTACGAGCGATTCTGAGATGCTGAGTAAATCCAGGCCCTGAAGTTTACGCAATATGGAAGTGACCGATCTCGCTCCGATAACAATTTCAGGTTGCTAACTTCAGCAGTTCTGGAGAGATGATCGTACACAGCATTATACAATAATCATCAAAAATGCAAATTATTCATATTTCTTTATGAGTATAGATCCTAAAATTGGTGTAAGCTTCTAGTAGCATATGACCTGTAAGAATTGTTGCTTAAATTATAAAGAGGTGGTTTTTGGTAAAAAGCAAAAAATCTGTAGTGTCCGTAACCCATGTCAAATTCATGTTGCAATATCTTAAACATTTTAAACATTTTAAAATAATTTACACTTTTTTAGGTTTATGTCTTTTTGTGTGAAAATTAAATTGACCAGGTTTTATCTGAATGAAGGTTAAGATTATTGAAAGACTTGAATTAAAAAATTAAATAAATAAATAAAAACGTTATAGACCTTACAGACATAAAATGGCATGAAACTGTATTTAGAAAATATGTTTGATAAAAATATAAATGGGTATGTAGATTTACAAAAAAAAAAAAAAAGGAAAAAAAAAAAAAGCATGGATTGGGAAATAAGTGTTATATGATGCTACCTAGGTGAGACACTTTTTAGCACCAATACCATGTTTTGGCAGGAAATCATTTACAAAATTCAAGATAATTTTTTGATGGCTGTGATGAGAGAAATAAATCTTTCCTCTAAGAGAAAGTGACTCTGGGGTTTATTAAACAGAAAATATTGATTAATTAAGAAACTAACAATATTGGAAATACCTGCATGGTGTGTATTAAATTAATTTAATGACTGACGATATTCAAAGGCTCTTTTTTTTTTTTTTTTTACTAAATTAACATTAGCTAATGTTACTTGTAGTTGAGTAACTGGTTTGAATGCAAAACGTTTCTGTTTAATTTAATAAAACACGGGTTTTGCGATGTAAAGGTTAATGCTAGCTAAGGTGGTAGTTAGCGAACTAGCTGCTAATGCTAATGTGATGGACCAGTTTGCTAATCACAGCTAGTCTAATGCTAATGCTAACGCTATCACCCGGGCACGGTGTGCTGACGGTGCCAGCGCTGCTTACCTGTACAGCCGCTTGATGTGCAGGATCTTGGCCTCGGGCTCGCTGTCCTGCCCCGGTCCGCTCATCCCTGCGGCTTCTCGTTAGCACACTGAGGCGCTGATTCGGGCTCGCGCTCCTCCTCCTCTGGGGTTAGCTAGCAAGCTAACTAACGTCGGCCAACGGCGGCTGTACTAGCTAGCTCCCCGCTTCCTTCCACTACTTGACCAGACTCGCTGTGGTTCCTTATGCCGCTTGTCACAAGCCTCTTTACCCATCCGTTCAGAAGTCGGGTAAATGACGGACAAACCCGGGTTCGCCGTAGGTCAGCTGTCACGCCCCGGACTTGATTTGATGTTGTTCCCCGTTCCAGGAATCGTTCCGTGAGCGGCCATTTTTTCCAACAGCGACCGCTCAAGCCTCGCGAGATTTGCGTTATTTCTCCCCCTCCTCTTTCTGTCGCTCGCTCTCGCTTTTACAACGACCATTCCAAGTATCGCGAGAGTTGTGATGGTTTCCACAAGTGATCGCTCAGGTTGAGACAGGCTATCGCGAGATTCGTAGGGCTCGCGTTTAAGTCCGTCCAAAAGTTTGCATTCCTGATTCTCGTTTTAAAATATTGCATTCACGGTATGCAAAGAGGATAGATGAAATGAATTGAATTATTAATTAAATTATCACGTTGAAATATTAAATGATGAAGGAACATGATTTGTTTTTCATATATACTTTTTTTTTAACCAAACAATTCATTCTTTCATATATCTATAGAAGTACAGTAAGTCCTCTACACGCAGAAAATTTTCTGTCTGTCTGTGTATCAGGTTTAGGAAAAGATCTAACTACTGCCACAATTTAATAAAAGTGAATCAAATAAAACTTTGACAGAACTTAGTTATTTGCCTAAAGTTAAATCTGGACCATAAATTAAATTTAAAAATTTGGAAGAGTTATGATCAGTTATTTGCCGGATTATGTCATAACACCTAGAGTTTTTTTCTTCTTCATAATTTAGCACTTTTGCCCTTGAGGTGGGCGTGGCTGTGCACTAATAACAAGCAGTCATGTCAAGTGTCACTATGATAATTTTTATATCAAAACATAATTTTATTGCGCAAAACTTGCTGGACTTTGATATCTGCCTGAAGTTTAACCTGCACCTAAATGAAATCAAAATATTGAGTAAAAGCGATGTTATCAACAGTGGACTACATCTTGTGTCGACGTTGTAATCTGAAAGAGATCAGTGACTGCAAAGTGTTGGTAGGGGAGAGTGTAGC
>JAQQZS010000019.1:880581-894050 GCA_030068045.1 Platyallabes tihoni | reverse complement strand
CTCCGCCCCTAATGGTGCGTGAGCAAGCAGTTCGAAAAGATGTGGTCGGCTGACGTCACGCGGTTCGGAGGAAACACGTGATTGTCTTCGGCACTCCCGGCTGAGTGGTAGTAGTAGCCTTAATGTGGGAGCCCCCTAGTGACGGGGAGGATTTGGCCACGACTAAATTAGGGGAGAAAAATTGGAAAAATGCTAAATAAATAAATAAATAAATAATAATAATAATAATAATAATATACTTACTGTATAACCTTAATTTGGAGCATTTTTGCAGTTTAACAAACTGTCAAACATCTCTTAGTGTTGTATTGCTACCTCTCTGTTACGTTTCATTTTCTTTCAAAAATATTACAGTGAGGTGTGTATTACAGTACCTTGCGCATTACTCTAATATGTAATGTAATATGGTGTTCATTGTTATGTAAGCGCATTTGCTAGCATCAGCAGAATGCCCCCTAGTGGTTCCAGTGGTAAGCATGCACTGGAGTTCAAGCCCTGCTCAGGCCATCAGTTTGGTAATAGTAAAGTGGAACCTGGGCATACAAACACCCCGCCTTAACAATTTTCGCCTTAAGAACTGAAATTATTTAAGAAATTTGCTTCGGCATACAAAGTGAACGACCAAGCCAGACCTAAGGCTAGCTAAGCGGTGCGTACGTCTGGGAGTCGATCAAAACTTTACATTTATTTATTTATTTTTTTCCATTTTTCCCAAGATTTAGTGGAGACATACTGTAGCACCATGGGAGAGAAAGAATGTTAGGCAAGGATGGCAGCAAGAAGAAAAAGGATTGACTTTCAGTTTGGAAATTGTTGTAATATTGGTAATATTCTGGGTGTCTGGAATATGTACATTATTTCCTGTAGGAAAATTAGTTTCGTAATACGAAATTTCACATTAAGAACTCGCCTCCTGAACAGATTAAACTCGTATGCCGTGGTGCTGCTGTACTGTAACGGTAGTCAGGTTCCAGGTTCAAATCCCACCAAGTTGCCACTGTTGGGCCCTTGAGGATAGTCCTTAACCCTCACCTGCTAAGATGTACAGTATAATGAGATAAAATGTAAGTCGCTCTGGATAGGGGCATCTGCCAAATGCCTAAATGTAAAAATTAATTAATACCATTCAATGTTATCCCATCGTCATGTAATCAATGTTGTTTGTAAAAAAAAAATGACTACCGACGTCATCCTAATGTCCAAACATTTTGACAACCATAACAAATTCACACTGGGATGTCCTTGGACTAGCATTCAAGACTCCACTAGCATTCAGACCGAGCTTTCTTTCAAATTCATCATGATGAAACGTTAAAAACGCAAAAACGTCTGATTCCTACCTACAGCAGAAATGTTGCTGGTGTAATTATAATTCCTCAGTCCTTGCAAACGATTCTTCTGGTTGACCTGGGGTCCTGTGCGCCGGACAGAAAGGTAGCTACGTGCAGCGAAGCACTGCTGCGAGTCTTTACTCCAGCTGTCTTGACGTCTTGAACTCTATCACCGGTTGAGTTTTTATTCCAGTCCCGTGCCTTCGGTTTTCGTAACGCTCCAGTGGATCTGCTCATCATGTTCGGCTGGGATCAGTGTGTATGTGTGTGTGTGTGTGTCTAGTTCTATCCAGTGAATTACAAAGTCATACCTATGAAACAGACTAAATGCTTAACAAAAGAGAAGTTTTTGCCTGTTAAACAGGTCTCACTGTGCTACTGTACCTCCACAACCTTCTAGCTCTCTAGCCATGTGCTCATGTGCTAATGCTAACTCCTCAACTAGCTAGTCGCAAAGTCCAGGTCTTTGAAAACAAAACTGCTATACTTCTCTATGAAGCTGAACCTGTGGTTTAAAATGTGCGTTTATTTGATTAATAGATAAGCTTTACATATCTGGTAAGGCTAAAGCTTATTCTACACGCAGCGAGAGTATGTAGGGTTAGGCTATGTGTGATAATTATTTTAAAAGTATGCAAACTACACAAGAGTGTAAAAGTATGCTAACTACATAAGGGTGTAAGTGTATGCTAACTACTTAAGAGTGTAAGAGTATGCTAACTACACAAGAGTGTAAATGCTAACTACACAAAAGTGTAAGAGAATGCTAACTAAGTAAGAGTGTAAGAGTATGCTAAGTAAGTAAGAGTGTAAGAGTATGCTAACTAAGTAAGAGTGTAAGAGTATGCTAAGTAAGTAAGAGTGTAAGAGTATGCTAAGTAAGTAAGAGTGTAAGAGTATGCTAACTACTTAAAAGTGTAAGATTATGCTAACCACGTAAGAGTGTAAAAGAATTCTAGCCACGTAAGAGTGTAAGTACGCTAACTACGCAAAAGTATAAAAGAATTCTAACTATGTAAGACTACGGTAACTTCTTAAGTGTGTATGCTAGCTACTTTAGAATGCAAGAGTATGGTAAGTGTGTAAGAATGTAAAAGAATGCTAGCTTATTAAAAGGGTAAGACTGTAAAAGTATGCTAAGTGTTTAAGTGTTTCTGCTAACTACTAAAATGTGTAAGCGATGCTAAGTATATGAGAATGTAAAACAACGCTAACTACATAGGAGTATAAGAGTATGTCAACTATGTTCAAACACAAGAGTATGCTAACAACATAAAAGTGTAAGAGTCTGTATGCTAATGGCAGTTGTTTGCGAACTACACATGAATGTAAAGGTATGCTAAGAACATTAGCATACCTGAAACTACATAAGAGTCAAAGCTTATGCTAACTACTTAAGCATTTGACATTACCATTATAGTAAATAACGTTACAGTAAACACAAACCGAGTAAATACAAATAAAAATAATAATATTTATGATAGTTATTCCAAATTGTTCCTGAACGTTGAACTTCGGTGGATTTTAGCGGAAGTGCGCCTCAGTCCTCCGCATTCCGTCTTGAGTTTTTTTCGTGCTCGGCCCCGCCCTGCTTTCCCGCGTGCACGCTCCCCACGAGTCCTCGAGCCGCGCCGCATCCCTCCTGACCGACTCCGGAACAGATTCTCTCATGGCTAAAGTTCAGATCTGTTCAAAAAAACGTCCAAAAAAGTTTCTTAAGGGATTTTTTTGGCAATTTATCCAAGTAAGGAGCAAAAAAAACTTCTACAGGAAGTCTGTGAAGCAGGTTAGCATTGAGCTAACACCACCTTCACGCGGGTCGAGCTCGAGTATCCTCGAGACGTGATTACAATTAGCGCATCAAATTGAACACAGTGCTTTAAATTTGAGAATATTGTTGCTAGGCAACCAGGAAATATGGTGACTACGTCATTGTGAGCTATTGTAGGTTGACTAAGACTAGCGGTTTTGCGAACTTATAGTTTACATGAATATTCGAATATTGTAAAGTAAAGGCACAGAGACAAAAGCGGGTAAGACAGATTGCCGGCGTGCTGGAAAGCGACTAAGAACGTACGCTGCGTGGGTTATTCGATCACTAAACAAACTTCTACGACTTTCGCCATGTCACTCTCTCAGAGATCGAGAAGAATCATAGATGTAAACTTGTAACAATCCACTATTAGCCTTTACAATTGCATTACTGCGAAAGAATACATGCTCTGCTACAAGCACGATTAAGTGGACGCTATTAGCATTATTAACGTTATCAGCGGTGTACGTGAATGCAAAGAATAGTTTCGAGACGAAGCACGTGAAGGCAGCGTTAGAACTTGAGCCGAGGTGCGCACGCCTCTGAGTGGATGTCAGTCAGGGAGAAGACGAGGCAGCGAGGGTCCACGCGCAGGCTGCTGCATGGAATGAGAAAAGGGAGGAAAAATAATCCCCAAAGTGCTCTGAGGCCGGCGCGGCGCAGGACGTCGCTCTGATTCGCACGACTCTCCCGTACGAGATGAGAAGGGAAACGCAGAAGCAGACAAGCGAAGAAACCCAAAGTCGTTCCAGATCTGGCGTCGAGAAAGAGAGAGAGAGAGAAAAAGAGGAAAGGAAGGAGAGAGAGAGAGAGAGAGAGAGAGAGAGAGAGCTTCCCTTTCTCACGAGACTGTGGCTGCGAGAGAGCGTGAGGCTGCGGCTCCTTCGCACCTTCGCACACGGCACGGAATAACAAACGTCAGCGAGTGCTTCCCAGCTGCGTGCTAGCGCTCGGATTCTTCAGGTATGCATGGAAAGTCGTCTTCCCTCTCGGATGCGGTATGAGAGAAAGAGAGAGGGGGAGAGAGAGAGGGAGAGAGGGAGAGAGAGGGGCAGTGGGTGGGTGGGTTGGTTGGTGGGTGGGTGGGGAGATGGGATGGAGGGATGGAGGGGACTTGAGATGAAGCCTGAGGTGACTCTCTCTCTCTCTCTCTCTCTCTCTCTCCCTCTCCTACATTCGTCTATGTCTCTCTTTCCATCAATCTGCCTCTATCTTTCTTCCTCTCTCATTCCGGTACATTTATCTGCCTCTTTCTCTGTCCCTCTATCCATCCCTGTCTCTCTGTTGCCTCATTATCTCCCTCGTTCTTTCTCTCTTTTCCTGTCATCTCACTCTGTATCTCTCCTGCTTCACTCTCTGTCTTACATTTACCTCTATCTCTCTCTTTTTTATGTCTGTCTGTCTCTCTATGTCTTTCTTAATGTCTCTCATTATCTCACTTGCTCACAGAGAGTCATTCACTCTCTGCATCCCTCGCTCTTTTTGTCGGTCTCCCTCACATTTATCTGTCTCTTTCTATCTCTTTCCATCCCTCTGTCTCTGTATTTCTCTCTCTTTTGTCTGTCTGTCTCTCTCTAAGTCTCTTTCGATGTCTTTCATTATTTCACTTGTTCTTTCACTCTTTTCCTGTCATCTCTCTCTTTTCTCTCTCCTTTACCTTTATCTATGTCTCTCCCTCTCCATCACACCATCTCTGCCTTTCTCTCCATCCCACTGTCTCTGTCTTTCTCCCTTTTCGTCTGTCCGTCTCTCTCCATGTCTCTTTTGATGCCTCTCTCTCTACATTTCTCTTTTTCTCTTTCATCTGTCCCTCTCACTCATTCTTTTTATTGTTCTGTCTTTATTAGTTCTCTCTCTCTCTTTCTGTTCTCTCTCTTTTTCCTTTCTCATCCAATACAATTCAATTAAATTTTAACCCTAGTTGTTCTTTCTTGATCTTTCTATTTTACACACACACACACACACACACACACACACACAATTTCTGTGTGTGGAAATGCTCACAGGCATTAGAAGAAGAGGTTCACAGAGGCAGGTTATGTGTGGGAGGAATGCGAGTAACAACACAATCACACACACACACACACACACACACACACACCAACAACCCAGTGCTTTCCGATCCATTTTGCTCCACACACAGCTTGGCTGCCCCCCCCGCCCCACACACACACATACACACACACAAAGCCCCTCCTTTTTGAAGCGATCAAACAAACTCCCTGATAAAAACAAGTGCCTTTAATGAAACGCCTTCTTTCTTTGATGGGTTGGATTTGATGGGGTGCGAACCGAAGCACTCGTGTTTGAGTGACCGGCGTGCTGTAAGGACCTTGAGTCGCCATGACAACTGCAAAGCCACGTCCACAGATCGGACAGATGCTGAAACGCCTGCGGGGAAGAAACGAGCACGCTCACGCCACGGGACTTTCCACATTCTCCTCGGATCAGATTTTCTCTTCATAAACGTGCACGATATCCGACTCTCACCTGAACGGGTCCGGGATCGTTTCTTTGTGTACTTATAATAAATAATCACTTAAAATAAGACGACTTGTTTACACAGTAACTGTTCAGCAGGGGTACTTTAATATTTAAAGGTCACTTATGACACAAAATGCACCTTCTTTAGTCATGTTAAGACGCATCTTCAGTGTGTGTGTGTGTGTGTGTGTGTGTGTGTACACACAAAAAATTTGAGTGATAAAAAAAATTCTCTTTGTCCTCTTTTCCATTTTTGTTATTCACCTAATATGACCTCATATAAGAAAATCCCCTACCCCGGGTTGTTGCTCAACTCTGCTGTTCTCTGGAGGGGCGTGGCTCAGGAAGAGCTCATTCACATACTGTAGACACCGAAATGGCATGTCTGGAGAAGGAGTGAGCAGGACACTTTGCCGGAGTTCTGAGATGTCTGTTAACGTGTCAAATATGGGACCTTTAATAATGTGCAGCGAGAAAGCAAACCAAAAGTGTAAAATTTCACTTTGATTCGAAATCAGGAGGTGGACTAATAAACGTGAAGGAGGGCAAAAATGAGACAGAAAAGTGGTGAAGAAATTGGCGAGCGTCGAGTAGAGACAGACTGAGAGAAAGAGTGAGAGACAGAGAGCAGTTCAGTCCTGCAAGCACTGAGCACTAAGACAAAAGATCAGCAAATATCATAACCAGAGCTAATAACTTTCCAGATGCCCTTGGGTAACTTGTAGACTCGGGGTCCACGTCCAGAGCCTCCAGCATTTCATCTCCCCAAAAACATGTCCTAGATGCTGCAAAAGCAGGAAGAACATGGAGGCATTCTGGGGAGAAGAGCAGGAAATTGGACCACAGCGATATGGTGAGAGCACGGTTTACTGTTCTAATGTCTCTGATTAAACCTCTACTTTGGAGGAACTTCAGGAAACCGCTTAACAGAAACAGAAACAGGACCCGCTAACGAAGAGCTCTTGAGATGAACGAGGAGGAAACCTCTGAGAACTCAGGCAACATGTGAACTGTCATGACACCACACATCCCAATACCACAGGAGGTACCGGTTCCAGTAATATCAGCAGTGTAGAAGACCCACAGAGGGTGATCTGTGATCCGTACAGATCCCTCCCTACAGTTAGGCATCCTCGGGACCTGTGGATTAATTGCAGTCGAACCATCACAGTGCGAAATCGCTACGGTTTTACTGCCGCAGTATGCTGTTCTAGATTTGGGAACCCACTCAAGCTATTCGCACTCCTGACTCACAGAAAAAGTATTATTACTTGCTGAAACTTCCTATTCTGCATGTTGCCAGATCACACTGATAAAATCCCCCTTAGTCAAAAAAACATGCTCACTTCTATTAGAAAAAAAAAACATAAAATAAAAGCACCGGTACTAGATCTTGTAACTCAGTTATACCTGCATATGCTTGTCTTTTTTTCAAAAATGAGCCAAAGTGTTTAGACAATAAGGATGATTTCATGAAGTAGACCAATTATTGGCTTTTTTATTTTTATTTTTTATTTATTTTTCTTTATTTGTAGGAAAGAAAATACCCAGTGTTCACATGATCAAAGAAGGAAATCAATCCTCGCGTGTCATTTTGTACCTTTATTTAATAATTATTGTAATGAGTAATCAATATTTCATTTTATTTGAACATTGAACATCTTGAATTTCTATTTTTTTATTGTTATTTATGTTTAATTTTAAAACCATGGGCAAGAGGTCCTTGCTTTAAGTTTTCTTTGAATTCTTAAACTTGATACAAAAATTTATCTTTTTAAAATGTGATATGATCCAAATCCTGAGCTTTTTCAAGAGCTGGTCTCTTGAAGCCTTACATAATATCCATGGGTTACTGTCCCTGCCCCTGCATCTGCCCTTACACCTGTCCAGGTCTCCATACAAGCCACAATTTCAGGAGGGCACAGACGTGGTGTAGACACAGCTTGAGGGTTCGGTGCTGAGAAGATTCGCTAAAACTACTTATTTTGCACAGAAGGGTCACTATGTAGACAGAGCTAATTTCAATATGTTTGCAAAGAGGTCACGTACTCTAGGAGGCTGAGGAGGCTACTCACAGAAACTACGTGGATATGATGGGTATCAAATTATTTATTACTAATAATTTTGCTAAAAGATTTACAGGGTATTGAAAAATATTATATCTAGAACACTGAAAGCGTTATAAAGCGGCGTCCATAAGGCAGGGGTTAACTTAAAAAATCTTTAAAAAAAAAAAAAAACATCCAGAAGCACATTAAGAGCAATTTTGCTTCCTCCAGTCCCTTCGCTCCAGCTTCTCGTTCTCTCACTCCTCCTCTTCGACTCTTCCTCTCTCTTTCTCTCTTGCGTCTGCTCTGTAATTATTTCCATGGTTACCGTTAGAGACGTGGGCCCGAGCTAGTGTACAAATGTGTCCTTCCCTTTCCCTCTCTGCACTTACTTTTTTTTGTGTCGCTTTCTGTCTAAGTCTGACTCTGCTCGTTAGCATACAATTATTCACCCACATCTAATAGAAAGAGAGCGACAGGATGAGAGACAGAAAGAGAGAGAGAGAGAGAGAGAGAGACATCCAAAACAACTTTTTTTTTCTCCTTCCACTCTGAACCAAAACGGTTTCTTGCACAACAGGTGACGTAATGCTGCTGAACAGATGCATAAATAACGTCAGCTCGGCATGTCGCCTTCTCTGATTTGTTCCGCCCGAGCTGATCACGCACGTTAAACAGAGACGGAATGTGCTGATGTTAGTAATTAATTAAATGGATGAGGATGAGAACAGGAGGTTAATCGGTGACGCCGCGCTTTCGTTTCTGGTTAAACATCATTAGAGTGTTTGTGTGAAGTGTTCTCGGTGCACTTGAGGCAAAATGAAGGAGCTCGTCTTCAACTTCAGAGTTGGTTCAGGAAGTCAGAGACACTTCCTCTGGAATGAAACCGAGCTTACAGATTGTTCAGGGGCATTGGTAAGAAGATGCAGGACTTTAAGTACTTACTGTAGGGTCAACGGTCCAGAACAATGGAGAGTGTAGAATGGAGATTAAGAGGCGTGTGCAGGCAGGTTGGTCTTCATAGACGTTCATAGACAGGAGGGAGAGTTGGAGGTAGCAGAGCTGAAGATGTTGAGCTTCTCTTTGGAACTGACAAAGATTGATAGGATCTAGAATGAGTCCATCAGAGGGACAACCCATGTTAGATCTTTTGCAGATAAAGTCAAAGAGGCCAGATTGAGGTGGTTTGGACATGTACTGTATAGAGGAGAGATTGTCAATACATCAGTAAAAGTTTGCTGAGGTTGGAACTGCCAGGCAGGAGGTCTAGAGGAAGACCAAAGAGGAGATTTATGGATGCAGTGAGAGAGGACATGAAGTTATTCGGTGTGAGAGAAGAGGATGCAGAGGATAGGGTTGGATGGAAACAGATAATTCGCTGCAGTGACCCCTGAAAGGCAACAGCCGAAAGACAAAGAAGAAGAAGAATAGGTGCCTTGGTGAAAGGGCTCTTGTCTGCCTGTGTTCAATTCCCAGTTAATGCTCAAACCCAGTCCCTGGTAGCAAGGCATTCTTAGTGCTGGTCAAGTTCAATTGCTTCAGGAAGCAGATCCGGCATAACACCTATGCCAAGTCCACTATGGCGAGCAGTGGACTTGTAGAGTTGAAAAAGTTTTGGTCTTACCATTATATTAAATGTTACTATTAGTGGACAGCTTTGGTGTAAGAGGAATATAGCACTTGTACTTTATGGAAAATTATCCACCCCTCGATTGACCACAGCATTCTTCCATGTGGAAGTGGAAGATTATTTTCCAATAAGGGCACACTGGCAAGTGCTTTATTCCTCTTACACCAAAGCAATTTGCCAAGTTTTATCCATTAACAGTAACACTAAATGCAAACATAACCGTGGGCAGTGATGGCTCAGACGGTTGTGACTCTGGGTTGAGGGCTTCGAGCTCAGAGGTTTGAGCCACATCACCATCTGGTTGAAACTGTCGGGCCCTTATGACCCCTATGTCCACTGAAATATAGTTCCAGTCCCAAAGCTGGAGAGAGGAAATGGTCGGGTTGCAACAGGAAGTGCCAAAAAACCTGTGCCAAATGATTGCAGGTTGAATGATCCAATGCGGCGTCCCTGAGAAAGAGGGAAAAGCCTGAGAAAACAAAAGTTAAATTAAATGTAATGGAATGACCATTACTTTTTCCTCTCACTTCAACGTAATGAGACACAAAATCAATTTCTCAAAGCTTGACATTTAACCGAGTTCTAAAGAGTAAAAAAAAAATAATAATAAAAAAAAGTAAAAGCGGTACGGTATCTCAGATCGTTGCAAAGTGCTGACACTGGAGACTTCTTACAGAAATATGTATTAAAATTCATTGGAGCAGTGTGGGGTGAATGTACAAACCCCAGTGAATAAGTTGTTACGATAGAAACAATATTAAAATTAAAATTGGTAATTAACAGGGTTGAAAGTAGTTTTTAATTCTTAACAGTAGCCAAACCATGGGGGTGGTGGACAGTCCTGAGAAACGTATGAGATTTACCTTCCACTTATCAGCTCAATTAACTTTTGGCTTTCTGGGTTTGACTCCCAAATAGCATTAAATGGAAAGCTAGTGCACTATGTAGGGTGTACCATCCGTTGTTCCACACACCAAGTAGTTTGGAACCCTTGATAAGGGGTTAGAGAGGGATTTGCGACCCCACAGTTAGTGTACTGTAATTTACCACTGTAAAACACCTGGGACGCCGAGTGTAAGTATAGTTGAACATCCCATCCCAGTGCTGTCACCATCTCTTATCACTGCTTATGGAAAGCCTCTCGTCCAATCAGATTGCCTGGGCAGAATCGGCTAGCTGATGTACTATAGAACAACTCCTGACCAATCAGAATCCAGAATGCGGTAGCACCGCCGTGTAAAAAACGTCAGCGCTGACTATTTATTGTTAAGTCGTTAGTCAACCTATTAAGACATCATTATGAACTTCTCACTTTTTCTCGCTTCGCACTGCGCGTTACAGGTATGTTTATACTAACTCTGCATCTCTGAGTTGTATTAGGTGTTTAGCTTTACACGTGTGAGTTAATACTGTCAGCTATAATTGGAGTACATGTCATTTTTGGAACACCGATGGACATTAAATGAAGAGATGTTTTTCACAATAAGTGACGAAGTACTTCATAAAACGTTCACGTTTCCGGCTTCACGATTCCTACTGTGTACGCCACTTCTAAAAGTTTTATGCTTGTAAATATGTCATGAAGCTTCAGTGTAGATTCCAATTCATATAATACCAGCTCTCTGTTAGGATCAGTTAGAAAAAAAAAAAAAATAAGTAAATATATAAAGAAAAAAGAAAAAAAAGAAAAACATTGGGAATATTTAGAATAGCATTCACGTGTGAATGAGACTGGCCTAAAACACTGACCTAACACAGCCTTCATTTTCATCTTTCTCCGACTCCAAAAACATTTCTACAAACACTGGAGCTCACACACCATCACCCCGGGAACAGACGTAGAGTTTCGGCTGAAAACGCTGTCAGATGCTCAATGGAAATCATTTCGTTCTTTTTAACAGCCTGAGCATCAAAGCTGTAAGAATCCAGCTCCAGATCTGCACTCGATGGCCTTTGGCCTCAAGCATGAAATTGGATGGAATGAGTTTAACATGGCGATGTCTGCATTACCGACTCCCATATAATGAGTGTTAGAGCTGAGAATGTCTGCTACAGAGTCGGGAAGCGTACAAAACCACTTCAGTCAGAGGATGTTAGAGGGTAAAAAAGCTAAATTCCAGGGGTAGCAGTGTGAGCCGAGGGTAGTTACTATGGACCTCTCTATCTGGTTTAGGTGTAGTACTGAAATTACACACACACACTGTACACATTCTACAGACCTATGAGCTGTCCTGAAACAATTTGATTTGAGCACACAGGGGGTGGAGCTTGTCCAAGGGGCGGGGCTTAGCCCTGCCTCTCGGGGCTGAGCTTGCATGCATCAAAATGAGGGTATTCCTCAATTCATTAACAGTATCGTCCCATTAAAGTACATAAAATGGCATCAAGGACATTTCAAGAGAAAGTGAGTGTTATTTATGGATTATTTAAAATTTACTGCACTAAACTTAACTTCCAATTAACATTGCTGTGCAAAATTCCCACAATGTAAGAAAAAAATCACTGCTTTTCTTTTCCTTTATCCCATTGTTATTGTATCAAACAAGCCAATTAGATTTCGCCCCCTAATGTGACATCATATAAGAAGATCCGCCTTCCCAGGCTTCTTGCTCCGCAGTAGGTCACCTACATAAATACTGAAGCAGCGCATTTGTACGAGGGAAGTTAAGCTTTGAATAAAAAAATATTATCTGTGATTTATTTCAGCTGGAGCATTAACGCACACGTACACACTTCGATGGAGCTCTGAGACTTGTGTTAACTTAGTAAAATACGGGACCTTTAAAGTAATCTTCAAGTCATAACAGGAGAGTGCATCAAATAAAGATAAACCTTGCCATGTTTCACAGTTGCACCGATGATGATATAATGCGGGACTCTGACCTCCACCAGGCACCACACATCACATGATCAGGACGCTCACGTCACATGATGGCTTGAACCTGATTAACGTTTCCTTTTAACAAGTTTCCTTTCCTTTCCTTTTGCAGCACTCGGCGTTGACCTTCTGTCTCTGGTGCTGTTGTATGTTACTACCAGTGTTCTTAGCTCGCTTTTTTTACGCCTTGTTTTGATTTGCGATCTTAATGTTTTGTTTTTTTGTGCAATTTCTATTTTAGAGCATTAAACTCAATCTGCACAAGTACTGTTTCCCCCGATAGTGGGATTTTATCCACCTGATGACTGGAGCATACCACCTGTATGTTCCCAGGGTTCTATACTCCCGAGTTAATTTTTCTGGAAGCACACATTGACCCTCTTAGGGCATTGTTCTACAGACCACATTCTACAGACCTATGAACCCAGGTGAGAAAACTAACCCTAGGTTTCTCACCTGGTTTCAGTTCCCACCCAATGCCCAAACCCCAGCCACTGGATGCAGTCCCAGTCTCAAGCCCGGATAAAATGGGAGGTTTGCATCAAGTAGAGGCATTCAGGGTAAAACCTCTGCCAAGTTGTTGCGAGGATGGATGTTCATCGGATGGGTGGCTGTGGCGACCCTTCATCTGGAGCTGCTGAAAGACTCACAACAACACACTGACCCTCTTATTATGTTTGTGACCCATTTCAAGATAAAATATTCATTCATTCATTTTCTATACCGCTTTATCCTATGATCAGGGTCGCGGGGGGCCTGGAGCCTATCCCAGGAGGCTTCGGGCACGAGGCAGGGTACCTGAATATTATCCAGTTGATTTTATTGGAACAACTTTTTTGCACACAACAAAACTAACAGTTTTTATTTTTCTATTGTCTTTAGAAAGAATTTCATTAAACAAATATTGAGCTTGGGAAATCTTTTTTCCATTATGTGCTACATGAACCAGGAGAACATATTATCCTGAGTACATACACTAGGACTCTCGAACTGGGGAACTTAGGGCTCCATTAAGTGCCATATAAATCTGGGGACTGTACTGTAGGTCCCTGGGAATATAAACACGACCCCTTGATGGCTCGTTAGGTGAATTATATCTAGATCCTATGCGTATTTTACAATTTTATGACCTCATTTAAGTGGCTCATGGCTTTATTAGAGTTTATAAAAAATTGTACAGATGAGTAATTGTGAGTATGCAATATATGTACTCAGCAAAAAAAGAAACGCCCCTTTTTCAGGACTGTGTATTTCAACAATAATGTTGTAAAAATCCAAATAACTT
>JAQQZS010000019.1:836706-847477 GCA_030068045.1 Platyallabes tihoni | reverse complement strand
CTAACAAAATAAAAAATAAAAAAAAAACATTCATTTGTGTATCAAAATTATTGGCACCCCTAAAGAGTATTGCTCTTAGTCTCCTATAGAGCTGCTGTTGCCTTTTAAGCTTTTAACACATTAACCCAGTATCCATACCAAAAGGGCCATAACAACAACAACAATTATATATATAAAAAAAAAGCTTTAAAAGATTTTTTTAAATAAAGATTTGACTGGGCATTGAGTGCATGAGCAGTAGAGGGTTAACGAGGCTCCTGTAGAAGGCAAAGTTGCAGATCTGCAGTTTACCTGTGCACTGTCAAGCTGCTGAACTTCACCAAGAACCAAAAGAGTCACTGGGGAGTCGCTTTTAACGAGAGCTGTTTGTTTGTTCTGGAACAATTGATAATCCTCAATAAATGGATAAAAAGTACAACATACTTTTATAATGTTATTCATACATCTTTAAATCATTGTACAGTAAATTTTAAAAGGTGTCCAAGATCCTTCAAAACATAGATACTCATAGATTAACATAAAACATAGATTAATGTGAGGATGCTAGAAATATTAATTGTGAGGGTGCCAATAGTTTTTTTTTTTGTGGTCATATCAAGGGTGCCAATAATTTTGGAGCTGATTGGATGTTGATTAAATGTGTGCTGTTTGTACAGTACATGCATGTGTGTGTGTGTGTGTGTGTGTGTGTGGGTGGGTGTGTGTGTGTGTGTGTGTGTGTGTGTGTGTGTGCACATGCGTGTGACATGCCCCGTTGAGAAAAACAGGCCGGACGCCGTGTCCTGAGAGATAAAGAATAATTATAGTGATAATCTGTCCTCAATCCAGAGATAGACTTAGAACTGTGTCATTGTATTATTACCCTGAGGCCGATCACTCACATGTACACACCTTCCTTCTGCCTTTCCGTCCCAACACACACACACACACACACACACACACACAGACATAGAGAGAGAGAGAGAGAGAGAGAGAGAGAGAGAGAGAGAAACCAGACTGAACAAACTTTTAATTAAGAGGAAACACGATATTATCGAACTAGCTCAAAAAGTTTAATCTTGCCTCTAGCAGCACTGTAAAACACAATAAAACCTCATTATTATTATTATTATTATTATTTCTATGGTAAACCATGATTAGTTGGTAACTTTGCTTAATCCTGCATTAAAAATGGGTTATGAATGAATTTAATTTATGATAAATAGTAGGCATAACATATCATAAATGACGCATACATAATGCATTCTAATCTGTCTATTCACTAATTCAGTAATGTGTGTATATGTGTATGTCCGGGCTCTGGGATGTGTTTTTAGTATTAATATAATGTAGTGCAGTACTGCATACATGGTATACTGGTGTAATGTGGTGCTGTATACTGTATATATATGACACAATCCAGTGTAATATACATTCATACTGTATATAGTTTACTAACACTACGCATGTATATTACATCCTAACACACATACATCATATATACAGTGGGGCAAAAAAGTATTTAGTCATCCACCGATTGAGTGGCCTAGCCAGTCTCCAGATTGAAAGTCCGTGTTGCCCAGCGACAGCCCCAAAACATCACTGCTCTAGAGGAGATCTGCACGGAGGAATGGGCCAAAATACTGTACCAGCGACAGTGTGTGAAAACCTTGTGAAGACTTACAGAAAACATTTGACCTCTGTCACTGTTAATAAAGGGTATATAACAAAGTATTGAGATGAAATTTTGTTATTGACCAAATACTTATTTTCCACCATAATTTGCAGATAAATTCTTTCAAAATCCTACAATGTGATTTTCTGAATTTCTTTTCTTATTTTGTCGCTCGTAGTTGAGGTTCACCTATGATGAAAATTACAGGCGTCTCTCATCTTTTTAAGTGGGAGAACTTGCACAATTGGTGGCTGACTAAATACTTTTTTGCCCCACTGTATATACTGTATATATAGATACTGTATATAGTGAAGTACACTGTCTTGCTTAAACAATATCACTGTCTCAGAAGGGTCAAATTATTTTCCTGCATCAAGCAAATCAATTAAGGCAATTTTAAAACAACTGGAACTGGATAATAGTGAAAGTAAGAGCATTTACATGTGACCTGATGAGTCCAGATTGAGCCTATTCCAGAGTGATGGGCGCGTCAGGGTAAGAAGGGAAGCGCATGAAGTGTCATGCATAGTGTCCACTGTACAAGCCTCTGGAGAGAGTGTTATGATCTGGGGTTGCTTCAGTTGCTCAGGTCGAGACTCCTGAACGACCTGAATGTCCTGAATGATCAGGTTATCACATCTATGTGGTCATTGTTCTTCCCTGATGGCACAGAGCATATTCCAGGGCCATATTCCAGAGAGTGGCTCTGGGAGCATGAGGAATCATTTTCATATGTGAACTGGACACCACGCTGTGTGTGTAATCAAAGTCAAAGCAAGTAGGCCAAAATATTAGAGTGTGTGATTATTTATTTATTTATTTTGGTCAGACAGAGTAAAATGTAGAAGTGTATACGTAGCAACTAATGTTGTAATTAAGCAGCAGTTATTAAGGAGGTGGCGTGTTGTTTAAGACGACATAACGTTATCAGATGTGTGTTCTTGCTGAAAGTGCTTCTGTGACTGGCTGTGAATGTGGGTTTTGTCAGGCAGCTGCTCTCTCCTCAGTACTGCGAACCGTACAGACCTACTCTCACCCACGCTGAGACTTTACGCTGAAATGTTATACATTTAGTTAAACATCCCAGTGCTGTTACCCTCTATTATCACCGCTTGTGGAATGCCTCTCGTCCAATCAGAAAGCTTGGTCAGAACTAACTGTATAGCAGAAAACGGAAAAGTGCCAGGTCAGATCTGATAATGGTACATTGTTGTTGACCAACGTGTATATTTCTAAATATTTTCATCTTTCTGATGTAATTTAAGTCACAATTAATCTAACAGAGGTGACAACATTGGTAATTGTCCTTTGCGATTTGCAACTGCGTGTAAAGTGTTTTGTGATCACTAGTGTTAAACTAAATAATAATCGCTTGAATATTAAGCCAGTGAGTCGCGCTAGGCCTTGCATTCCATTGTCGTTAATATGAAAATTTGCATTCAATCTAAAACTGAGGAATCGGTTTTTATTTGCATGATGTAAACATCTTTATTTGGTGTACAAAATCGTGTGCAAGCCCCGCCCCTATCATTACAAGAAGTTAGGATCGCATTATCATTCGTTTTATAAATGTCATAATTGTAGTGGTGAATATTTGTTGGGCTGCTATTTAAAGAGATATAAAATTTCATTTTCAGCTGCATTTCTCCAAATATCTGGAAAAAACTCCATATTTTTGCTTATAATATATTATACTAAGCATAATATACTACAGTAGAGTATTCATAGTGAGTAATGTACTGTAGTAATATAGTATATTATACAATATAGTATACAAGTAAACATATATAATATAATATAGTATAGTATGTAGTATGTAATATACTGTAGTATATAAGTAAATATATAATGTACAATAAGTAATCAAGTACTGCATACTAAGCAAAGGCATAATATACTATAATAGAGTGTTCTTAATAAGTAATGTTATAATTTCAATTTCAATTTCAATTTTATTTATATAACGCTTTTATAAATAGTCAGGCAAAATAATGTATTTACAGTTTCACAGAAAAATACTGTGATGTATATTATATTAATGTAATATTAATAATGTTAACATATTATAATATATTATCATATATATCAATATATAATGCATATATACAGTAATGATATAGTATAGAATATAAGTGAATATATACAGTTGTATACAATAAGTAATATTGTACACTAAGCCAAGGCATAATATACTATACTAGAGGTTATGTACTAAGTAATGTGCATTTTGTATCATTACGAGGCTTTGGTGTAGTATATGGTATAAAATATTATAGTTTGGTATATCATGATGGATATTGATGATGATCTATTTACAGTCATGTTATTTAGAAAAGCTGGTTTTCTAGGGTTACAAAAATAATTAATGTAAAATATTACAGGAACAAACGTCTTTCCACAGCATCAAATCTAACTATACAGGTGATGCTGACAGCGGATGGTCAGAGGAAGCTGCTAAAGCTGTGACCTCACTTGATGTAAAATGAGCAAAGTGCTCACACACAGCTGGAAGTCAGTCTGTTATTACACCTGCATTCTTCATTACTCATCCTTGAGATCCTCTATAAATACACACGGCGATAAACGGATTATTGAGTGCAGGGGAAACGATGAATCTAACAAAATCCAGCAGGAAAAAGTCAGGGAGAGGGGAAAGAAGTGACAAAATGCCAGAGAGAGAGAGAGAGAGAGAGAGAGAGAGAGAGACACTGGGTAGCGTCCACTTCAATACCAATGAAAGAGGAGCAGGTGGCTTACAGACACCACCAGGGCTCTGTTTGGACATCACTCACTGCTGCACAGTGGGAGGACATCACGCCAAGTGTCTTACTGTAATGCACACAGTATGAGAGAGGGGGGTGCATGCATGTGTGTGTGTGTGTGTGTGTGTGTGTTCATGTAATAAGCAATGAGGTATGAAGAATAGAATGAAAGTTGCACGAACAGACGTCGAGCCCTTAAGGGGAGAAATCTGAATGAGTGCATGCTTTTGTGTGTGTGTGTGTGTGTGTGTGTGTGTCTATGTTTCTGTGTGTATGTGTTTTATGCTGTAAGGACATGAATCGACACACCAACACATGAACCCATCAACTCCAGCTCATAAACTCGCAACAAAAACTATTAAAACCCCAAACAAACACAGAAACACGTAATAAAATACATCAAAAGCTCAATTAACACATCAACGCTTAAGGAAAGTCATTACTGGGCCCCGAAAAGAAAACTTCACACAATGCTTAAAAAAAAACAATTAACAGAAACTCAAAACACAACGAAGAAAGAAACTATGAAGGACTGTTACAAAGTGCTGACACTGGAGACCTCGAATGTTATATTAACACGTTGTTTCTCCTGGCAGAGAACTTCACCAAATCAACGAGTGAACAGCCTCACTCACTCATGGGCTCGGGAAGCCCGGAGCCTATCCCAGGGGACTCAGGGTACAAGGTGAGTCCATTACATGGCACTACATTTATTCACACACACTACACACTAATTAGCTTAACCTGCAGTGGAGTGGTACTGTAGCTCAGGCGGCTAAGGCCCCGGTTGTTGGTTTGGGAATGTGAGGATCATAGGAATGTTCAAGCCCGCCATCTGTGTGTTGTCACACCGTATACTACCAAGCCACTGCATGCAGTGCCGGTTAAAAGCCCGGATGAAAATGGGAGGGTTGTGCCAAGTTGTTGTGCGGATTGATGGTCCGCTGTGTTATCAACAACAACAACAACAATTAGCCTAATCTGCATGTTTTCCGACTGTAGGAGGAAACCCACTAAGCATAGGGAGAATATGCAAACACACACACAGACCTGAGGCGGGTATCGAACCCTCGACCCTGAAGGAGAGAGGCCACAGTGCACAGAATGAGCAGTTACTATAGTAATTACTATAGTATAGTATAGTACAGTACAGTATTTATTATAATATAGTATAGTATAGTATAGTATAGTAATTACTACAGTATAGTATTTACTAAAGTATAGTGGAACCTCGGATTACGAGCATAATTCCAAAAAAATAAATACATAAAAATAATTAACACAAAATATAAAGTAAAAATAGAACAAATTAACCTGCACTTTACCTTAAACAAAAAGTAAAAACAATATCGTGACAGATAAGTGATTCCGTTTAAGCGCACAGGCGCTGTGTGTGTGTGTTTTTCTGTCTCTTGCGCTGCCGAGTGTGTGTGTTATGTGTGTGTGCGCGCGCGTAATTTGACACCGTGCCGGTTGTGTGTGAGTGAAGCACCCCCTCTCTGCTTCACACACACACGCACACAAATACACACACACACATTAAAGGTGAGTGAGAGAGAGAGAGAGAGCCAAATGCGTGATACATGATACTCGGTGCTCGTAAACCAAGACAATGCTCGTTTTTCAAGTCAAAATTTATTTACTCGCAAAACCGCGTTACTCGTAATCCGAGGTTTTACTGTATAGTATAGTATATACAATAGTATAGTATAGGAAATACTAATGATATTATGCCCCTTTTGAATACTGTACAATCTTAAGATCACCAAGAGATCATCAGAGAACTTTGTCTGAGCTCAGTACGGCTTCTCACAATGGTAGCGGTAGGAGTAAGGCAGCTTAATGGTTAAGGTGTTGGGTTTCTGATCAGATGGTCCCAGGTTCAAACCCCTGTAACCCATGAGCAAGGCCCATAACCCTCAGATACCCCCGATGTATAATGAGATAAAATATATCTGTCTCTCTAGATAAGGGAGTCTGCCGTACATATCACAGTTTGTAGCTGTCAAAATAAATAAATTAATTAATTGATTCATTAATTAATTAATAATAATAATAATAATAATAAAAACTCCCAATGTATTCTCAGATTTAAAAAAATATATAGCAATGTCTAAGTTACTCTTGGCCTAATGGTTAGCACTGTGGCCTCGCACCTCTAGGTTCGATTCCCACCTCAGGTTTGTGTGCATGGATTTTGCATGTTCTCCCCGTGCATGGTGGGTTTCCTTCTGGTACTCCGGTTTGCTCCCACAGTCCAAAGACGTGCAGGTTAGGCCAAATTTTGTTCCCAAATTGCCCGTAGTGTGTGAATGACAACAGGGCGTTGGCCTGGCAATGCGAACCCTTAAGTAACCGCTACAGAAACAGCGGATATATCTTCAGGATGGGGAATATCTTGGTAGGATAATGTTAATAATAAGTATGTTTTCAAGTAGCAACCCAAAACAGGATGTTCTAGGTCAACAGCTTAACTGAAAATTTAGATGGTCCATAACTTTAAAAAGAAAATGCAGTAAGTCTTGACATACTGTGTCTTTAAGAATTCAAGAAATCCCAGCAGTTCTTGGTAATTCCTAACAAATCCTGAGATATCATACGTCCTCTGTAGTTTGCGGTACGTTTGCGGTGAAGTCATACATGGTTCATACATACGGCGTGCTCTCACAAACTGTTTGGCAATTAATTTGGTCGTCCACCATTTTTTATTTCAGCCAGTCCGGAGTGTCAGGACTCCAGAGGAGAATCTGCACACGGTGTTTAAATCCAGCTACGATTAAGGTTTGATAACTGATGCATGATATGATATTCAGGACGAGAATAAAATCTGTGAAATCTGTCATTATATCAGCGGTCTGTCACATCATTAATTTTTTTCCACCCAGGCATTAGCGCATTACCAGTTAGCATGCATTTACTCTCAGATTCAGAGCGTAGGCTGCAGGAGGCTCGGAGGAGCTGCGTTAAGAGGACGCAAGTAATAACTGCTGTTGCCAGATGGTTGCTACATCGTGTCATTAAGTTAAACAGAATTGCCAAAGGAGGCATCACAGGGCACCGGCACTCGCACGCAACAGGACCATCGTGTTTGCATCGATACATGAGTGAACTCCTAAATTGTTTATCAGTGCTGTATGGTTTAATCCCAAAATGTTGATTTGGTTCCCAAATTATTGTTGAAGACGTGTCGCATTATTTTCACTGTAAATGCCATGATGTGGTGTGAGGTGGTAATGCCACAGTGTCTCATGATGCCCTAAAGATCCTATGTACTTGTCTGCTGTTCTTAACATGCCTCAGTTTTGGCTGAAATCACGTCTACGTCCCTGTTCTGCCTGTTGTGTTCACCTGTCCTGTGTTACGTCCTCGATAAGTTTTTCTATGTACACCTTGTTGTGTCACACTATCTTGTCATTTCTACATTTCCCGAGCTTTGTGTTTTCCAGCTTTTTCTTTTTTACTTTTTCTATTTCCCCGACTCTCGCCTGTGCTGCTTTTTTATCATCACGGATTATCCTAGTGCTCTGTCTCCCACTTTCAGTTCTGTCTATGATTCTTGGATTTTCCCCAAATAAAGCCCACGCTGAGGATCTGCACTTGTGTTCTGCCTCGCTCGCCACCACTCTTTATGTTACACTGGATGGGAATTTGGAAAAATGATCAGAAATGATAATGTCTTACTCAGTCTTACTCTAGAACACAGCGGCATGAGTTCTACTGTTCTAAATTGCATGACTCGTCATTTTCAAATCAATGATTGGATTTGGAGGAAATGCAGTGAACTAGCTGGTTAATGCTGGCTCATTGGCTGAACAACTGACAACCTGAATCACCAAATTCACTCCCATTTATACATATTTGTTATATATGGCGGAGTGGTTAGCAATGTCGCCTTTCACCTCCAGGATCCAGGTTCAATTCCTGCCTCGGGGTCTGTGTGCATGGAGTTTGCATGTTCTCCCCGTGCATGGTGGGTTTCCTCCACCGGTTTTCTCCCACAGTCTAAAGACATGCAGATTAGGCTAATTGGCGTTCCCAAGTGTGTGTGTGTGCATTGCGAAGGACTGGCATCCTGTCCTAAGTCTCCTGGGATGGGCTGCAGGGCCCCCAAGAACCTGTCTACAAGATAAAGTGGTATAGAAGGTGAGAGAGAGAGAGGTTAGTTTTGCGCTATGGCCAATAGAGGGTGAAATTTCAGCACAAATCTGATAGATTCTGAAGATCAAATACATCACATTCCTGATTCATCAACAGAAATAAGAAAGTTTTAATCCTAACCACTGCTTTAAAACACTTTAATGAACACTACCCAAGCTGGTTACTCTAGCTGTCACAGAAACACATGCATCTTTGCACTATATATCTACCCTATGGGCAAAGGTTTTTTAGTCACCCAAAATGTCACTTACAGTAATACCTGATTTGATGTGACGGGTCACATAAGTGCTCACTGCACAGGATTCAAGTGCCTGGACAACATTTTCGTCTCCTTTCTGTCAGATCCAGCATTAACCTTTTCCCCAATTTTACTCCTAGCTCTTCTAGGACTCACCAAGCACAGGGAGAAGATGCGAACTCCATGCACACAAACCCGAGGTGGGAATCCAACCTACAGTAGAGGTGCGAGACCACTGCAGACCAGGAACATCGCGGTCCCCAATCATCTAGTCATCAAAATTTGGCTCTTGTCACAGTAGATACTGTATTGTACAGTTAAAATATCTCATTACAATGGCACATGGAAGTGGGTGGGATTGGCAGTAAGTGAACCTTTTGTCCTGAAGTTGTAGAAAAAAATGGGAAAGTGTAAGGATTTAAGTGAATTTGACCAGGGCCAAAGTGTGATGGGTAGAAGACTGGGTCAAACCAACTCCAACCAAAACTGCAGCTCTTCTGGAATGTTCCTGGTCTGCAGTGGTCAGGACATATCAAAAGTGATCCAAAGAAGGAAAACCAGTAAACTGGTGAAAGGGTCATGGGTGGCCAAAGCTTAATGATGCACATGGGGAGTGAAGGCTGACCCGGGTAGTCCGATCCAATAGAAAAGCTAGTGTAGCACAAACTGCTGAAAAGGTTCATGCTGGTTCTGAAAGAAAGGTGTCAGAACAGACAGGTCAGTACGGTTTGGTGGCAAAAGGGTGGACCTACTCAATCTTAGGCGGCTGATCATACTGTTTGCCTCATACTGAACATCCGAATCAGTTTCAATGCACAATCCCTTGTCTACTCGAAAAGATTATTCACACAATCTGATCATTCGGGCATGGCAGCCAGCAACAGAACCAGGCTGCGGTCCAAGAAGACTTTGTGCAGAGCCTGGGTTAGGACAGAAAGTAAGAACAGAGGGAATGGTATGTTTACGGATGTACTGGAACCAGTGAGAATAATGTATGCAGAACGAAATAACACTAAACTAAAACAAACATTAAATCCTCACAAAACTGTGCTGCCTTGAAGAGTTTTATGAGCGTGAACGAAGACAACGAGTCCCGGTGTATTAGAATCGATGTTACGTCCTCACACTGGCTGATGAAAAGACTAGAAAAGAAGGGAAGCTGCAGCCACGGGACTCTTAAGCAAGCAATATTTTCTATCAGTCAAAAACATTTACCCTGCTTCAGGCCGCGCTGATGCGATTTAATAATAATTTCCATTCATTTCTAGGCAATTATTCCATGAGCTGCAGCATCGGCATCTAATTGGACACGCTGAAGAAATTCCAAACCTGCTGCATACAGGCTAATGAAGAGTGTTCAAGGTATTTTGGCGAGGTCTGGATAGCAACGTGCGTGCTTTTACTGAAGAAGATACAGCGTACAGGGTCAGATAACGGCGAAAACACCGGAATTATAGATTTTCAATAGGAAAAACAGTTATTCAAGTTTTAGAAAATGACCCTTGCTGCAATAAATGTTAGCAATGCTAGCGTGCTAGGTCTGTGGAGGATATTCAAAACATATAGACAGTACAATAACCATATCACAAACATTTATATTTATAATGCTACATAACATATATGTACTTAAAGTACCCCTATTATGCCATTTTATTGCTTAATATTGCTTAATGAGTCTCTTAAAACAGGTTTACATGTATGCAAGGTCAAAAAACACTTTAGTTTTTAGCCCTCACTGCTGTGATTGGTCAGATGGCGCGGTCCTTTATGATCGGTCTACCGCTACAGCGTGTGTCGGGAAAAAAAAGAAACGCCCATCACCATAACTGAACGATGGCTCTGGAGACCCGTCAAAACATAGAAAAGATGGCGTCGGGTTTAGCGTATCAATTCGAGCCGGAGTCTGACGATGAAACGGTTGAAGTGGCACATCGACAAGAAACTGTTTCGCAAGCACGA
>JAQQZS010000019.1:789460-805189 GCA_030068045.1 Platyallabes tihoni | reverse complement strand
GTGTTTGTTTACATTGAGACAGTAGCGCATTAGTAGATTATTTTAAAGTAGAGTATTAAATCCCACACATAACTGTTCATAACATCACTTTTACTCAACATTTTGATTTAAGCGCATAACACTGGGCTCTCAGTTCAGGTATTTTACACGCCCTAACCTCGCACTAATGTTTGCTTTAAGGACACATGTGTTATCTCTTAGCAACACTTCACATTACTGCTTGTTCTTAAATCACGGTTTTGAAACATACAGTATGAGACAAACTGGTTTTAAATTTCCTGCAGGAACAATTGATCTGTCCAATCACTTTTAAATGTTCAGTTTTTATAGTGTACTTCATTTTTTTGGAGTAAGATATGCTCTGTCTGTAAGATATGCTCTGGATACACTTGTGTATGCTAGGCTAGCAGCCTACAAGTACATTTTACATATTATGAATGCTAAACTAGCCACGAACTGGTATGTTTTAGTATCGTGTTGATTAAGGTTACAAGCAGCCAAGATCTCTAGAAATCTTAGTTTAATAAGCAGTCTAAATTCCTTTTTTCTTTGTTTGTTTTTTCTTGTAATTTGCATATTAAACCTGATTGGCTTTCTCACATTATGATGCTAACAGTTTCTTAACTCATATTTCCACTCAAATGTATTCCCCATGTCACGTTTTTGAATCGTACGTCACATGTCTAGGTGGTGACTCACTCTCCTGGTCCGGCGCAGTAGCAGTAACACTGCTGCTGATTGGTCAGATGCTGAGCGTCCCAGTCCAGAGTGGAAAGCTGATAGGGCAGCCTCATCTTCATCAACTGCATGAGTCGAGCGAAGCGTCCTCGTTTTAAGGCTCCACCTCTCTATGATGAAACACAGCATACGCCCAACATCGTGTCATGTGCAAGCTGCAACAAGGGCATGCTGGTACAGTAAAATAATCAATGACTTCCGCTTTCTACAATTGGAGAAATGGAAGTAGAGCTCGATTCAGACTGAATTTGGTAAAGGAACAGTTCAGACAGAGAGTTGTTATATTTTTGGGAGCGGAGGTCACGTGAGTAAGAATACTAAGTGTGAAATGTGTGTGAGTGCGAAATGCAAGTAATGATGGACAGATTAAAGAACTCGCAGCCATCACAAGCTGCCTAAAAACATGCAGAGATGCATAAGTAATTCATAGACATCCACAAGTTAAATTTGCTTTAAAGCTGAAACGTGACAGGAATTTTCTTTTCAGTTCTGTGAGCTACAAAATGGAGCAAATCCGAAACTCCACCTTGGTGGCGACGGCGAAGACACACTGGCGACAGATCCAGGTGTCGCTGTCCATCTCAGGGTCGATGGCCGGAGTATGGCACTGAGCATGATAACCTGAAACGGAAATAAAATCTTCCTTTTAATTCATTTGAAGTTGAGTGCAAAAGTTTGTACACCCAAAGAACAAAACGTTAAAACATTCAAAAACACTATAAGCAAATAATAATAATAATAATAATAATAATAGATATCAATAATTTCTTGCCAGTTGATATTCCTACATTTCTTAATAAAAATATATTTTTAATCAAAGTAATTTTTCCTTAAATTTGCTTTCATGTATGCAAAGAGGTTTATCTAATTACGTAAATATGTATAAATGTAAAACATTTTTTTTATCTTTTCTTTTTTAATATATATTATTTTAACATGAAGATGCTTAAGAGAAATAATTTTACATGATGGTTTTATGGGAATATCATATCTTTGTTTTGTCAAGAAAAAGACATTTTTATTCAAATTTTGAGTACAAAATCTATCATAATTCCCACATTTACTAGCATTTTGAAATTTTTATTTTGCAATATTCTTTTAAATAGGCATAGGCATTACCATGTAAAATTTCATCAATATGGGCAATGTAAAAACTTTTTTTAATTTACTGAGCGGGATCTATATGGAGTTTTTAAAGAAATTTACAAGTATATATCAATGAATCATAGCTTGATATATACATCAGGGAACAACATGTTCAGAGAGATGTTACATGATGTGTTTGTGAATTGGGTGGAGATTTTTCAAAGTTGCTAATTTTCAAATATGTGATGTTTGCAGGTAGATCAACATAAAAACAGTGTAAAAAAAATCTGAAAGATGATTGACATGATCCAAATTTTAATTTCTTACTGGGATGATTCACTCTTAATTTGCAATAAAACATTTATTTATCAGGTACTATAGACATTTCTTTATTATCACATGTAAGAGTTATGCAGTTATTTTGACCTACTGCAGTGCTTTAGCTGGTCATCAGTTTCAACAACAAGAACATTTTAAGTTTTTTTTAACAAACAATTAAAGCTGTTAAGCTTTGCATTTTAAAAAGCATTAGGACGCATAATCAAACAACAAAAGGAACGCTTGAGGAACATTTATGTTCTCCAATTTCTAAGCCCATAACATTTTAAAGGACACTAAATATTTACAACTGTAGTACTTAGTAATTAATAAATAATTCACAAACTTGACCAGCCTTTATTTTCTGATCGATACAATCTGTAAGCAAAACTCACACCTCTCATAACACTCTCACTATAGAGATCACTTAACTTTCAACAGTCTCTAATTGTGGAAGGTTTATGATGTACAACATTTTAGCTTTTTTTTTACATGACAAATAGTAATAAACTGGGAATTAGTGGATATGTTAATATGAATGTAATCAAATGAAGTTAATCAAGTTACAGTAGTAAAGTGAGAAAGCATATAAAGTAGAGTTAATTTGCATATACACTACAGCTAAGTTTTCCTCAAAACTCCATACTGATCAATATTTACCCCTTAAACGCAGTGTATTATTCAGCATCTACAGTAATGCTAACTGGAAATGGGATTTATTAATAAGACATTATGACACACAGATGGATCCTGTCAAGTGTTTTTATCTTTTAAATAACAAGATATTAATAAATATTCATATTTAAAGAAAAAACAATGTTTGCTTACAGTGGCGGCATTTCAGACAGATTACGAGTGGCTCTTTTAGAGGAGGACCGTCGCAGACACAACACACTTCCTCTCCACTGGCTGAGACTGACGAGAGAGAGAGTGAGAGAGAGAGAGAGAGAGAGAGAGAGAGAGAAAACTGAAAAAGTGAACTAGCCTTATACCGTCCGAACGGTTAGAAGGTATTACCACAGCAGCTTGTCTGTTGTTCATTTAATATTAATATTTCTAGACTAAAAACTCAATAATAAAAGTAAAGAGATTAAAATACAGTAATTAGTACTAGTATAAGAAGAAATGTGTTAATGTAACATTTAGGGAAGGAGTCTCCAGTATCAGAACTTTGAAATACCTTAAGGTGAAGCTGTAACTTTGTGTTTTACAACATGTTAAGGACATAGGAAGTGAAAAATTCTTCACAAAATTAATTACAAATTAAAGGGGAAAAATGTTATTCAAAGCATTGTTTAAAAAAAACGAAAACAAAAAACGAAGAGCGTGTTGTTGTTTGACTTTTTGCTGTAGTACATGAGGATTAAATCACTTCAGGACATGCTGTTATAGAAATATAATCAACTTATATAATGGAAATGTAGATGTCTTACTATAAGACGTGTTTCTGTATCTATTCCCTACGCAAGTAAGCAAGTTCCTTTCCTTTTTTTTTTTTTTTTTACATTTTTCTTTTTTAAACTAATTTGCTTAAATACAATACAATTCCTAGAAAGCTTCTTTAAGTTCTCAGGCACTACATTATCATAATTACGCAATGTAACCACCCAAAGACTGTGAAGTCATAAATTTATCACAGCCAGGATGGAGAATAATGTAATCTCTCTTCAGGAAAAAAAATAATAAAAACATGTGCTAAGTTTTTATTTTCATCCTAAAAATGTGTACCTGCTATACAGTATGTACTTTATTAACATTCAGTTTTGCAAACTAAATTCAGTGGAATTGAGAAAAAGTGGAGTTTCGTCACTTACATGAGTGAATGTCTTTCCTGAGGACCCAGAACTCTGAATTATCCTCGAATCTGACCAAACAGCACTGTTTGACGACGTCTACCTGAGTAACAGAGCGGGGTTTAATACTGTACACAATAACAGGACAGAACAGGATACAAACGTTAAAGATGAAGAAACTCACTCTTTTGACGTTGCCGAGGTATAAAAGTCCATCGCTCCATCTTGCTAAGACGTCTTCTCCTTCAGTGACCACGCCCATCCTGAGTGAGGACATGGACACAGGCAGGTCAGCACTCACCCTCATACAGGCATACACACACAGTCTAGAGGCGGCCCTTAGAGCAAGGTTCAAGGAGGTCCATTTGGGAGTTGGGGTTCTGTCCCAAATGAAGCCCTAAAGTGTCCTCTAATATCCAAGTTGTATTAAAGCGAGAAGAATGAACGTCCAGGGTGTCGCCCTTTGTTTTATTGGTGCTTTCATGATACTTCGTCGTATTCTCACTTACTGTAAATACACGTTATCAAATTCCACCCTGTAGACAAAAGAACTTTCACCTATTCTTCATTGTAAATGTTGCTCAAAGTGCTTGACAAATGTGTGATGAAGTATTCACCCCCCGGATTGGGACATCAATTATTTTTAAATTGGGAATTACAGGAAATCTCATTAAATCTTAGGAAAGTGATGAGAAAAGCAGTGGTGTAAGTTTTGGCATCAGATCACGCCCCAGAGGCGAGAGCCCAGGCTCCTATACAGTTTATATTCATTAGGTTTTAATATGTGATGGCTTAAATAAGACCAGTTGCTAAATTTCACTCTTCTTGGAAAGCTTTATACAACGTAAGGATTTGTCTCTAAGAAGAGATGCTGATTGGTACCTAACTTATCAGATAATACAACCAGAAACAGCAAAAAAAAATCTTTTGTATTTGTTTAAATCCAGAAATTGAATTTGCATTATTTTCAGTTTACATTTTCTAAAATGAAGAGAAAAAAAAAAAGGTCACTCTTCCCACCAGCTAAAGCGTCAGATGTCAGCTTTGGAACGTGACAGGAACTCCAACCCATGCTCCCGTCTTAGCCTTGATCTCCTGGGACTGACTGTAACATGGACCGGTTAGTGGACTGAAGAAGGGGAGACGGCGAATTGTCCCCACATCACTGATTATTTTTAATCTGTTTATTATTAGTGGAGCATCTGCTGTACAAGTCCCTGTGAATGAGCTGTTACTATAGGAACGATAACATATTAGAAATGGTGCATTAATATTCACATAAACCTGAGATTACTGTCAGGGCTGCGACTCTAGAAAATTAATCAACACCTTCTGACCAATCGAATCATGCTGTGGGACAGGATGAGTTAATTATGACGGACACTTAAAGACACTTGAAATTTTATTTCGTTTTTTAAAAACTCTCCTTGGGGCGGCACCGTGGCTTAGTGGTTAGCACTGTCACCTTGCACCTCCGGTCAGGGTTCGATTCCCTCCTCGTGGAGTCTATGTGCTGTGCGTGGAGTTTGCATGTTCACCCCATGCTTGGTGCGTTCCCAAATTGCCCATAGTGTGTGAATGTGTGTTTGTGTGCGCCCTAATATGGATTGCCCCACCTTGTCGCCAGAGATTCCCACCCCCCGCCCCCCCCACCACCACCCTGTATAAAGGTTAAAGCGGTATATCCGATAGCAATAGTCTGAAAGAACGCCGGTTGAGATGTTTTTTATTCTTCACAGAGAAGTGCACACTCAGAGCCACAGGACCTCCCCCCAAAAAAAGAAAGAAAAAAAGTGTGCAGTTTCTCAGCTCAAGCACACCTGAGGGCATTGCTGAGAAGTTTTGTGGATCCCAGCAAACTGGAGTAAAGTTGTGCACTTTTGCTCTGAGAGTCTAGAGTACTAAACTGCCTCAGAGAGAGAGTGAGAGAGAGGAAGAGAGAGAAAGAGAGACGCGTGCATGGCGACAGGACGGTGTTTGAATGATCAGCATCATTCAGCACTGAGGCAGCTGCACTGAAGCAATCAGCTATGCAGTGGCACACATGATCAAATGCATTCATCCTTATGCAACAGCCTATTGTAGTGCACTCGGCTCACACAGCCGTCATAACGCATCACTATTATCATCAACATGCAGATTAATAACAGAGAAAAGAAAGAAAGAAAGAAAGAAAGAAAGAAATGCATGCAATCCACGATCCGTGCTCTGATCCATGCATGCAACTCTGGATGCATGCACACTGTGTACCAATTAATTAATCAAAAAAAAAGGCGGGGGGAATGGGGGGTTCTGGTGGTAACCTGGAAAGTCGCGCGGGGTCACCGGGTATGAATCGCGTCCGACCTTCTTCTTCTTCTTCTTCTTCTTCCCGCTGTGATGTTTCCGCCGCGCCTCGCAATTACTGTCGGATTTATGATGGACGCACACACAATCAATTATAACCCCCCCAAACACACACACACACACACACCACCACCACCTGGACGCGTCAGTGAGCGGTCGCGCGCTCGGTCCGTCCGTCTGTGTCGCCGCCGGCCGTCCTGCGCGAGCGCCGTTTCGTCATTCTGTTCTTTTTTTTTTTTTTTTTGCTCTCTTTTTTTCCCTCTTTGATGTTGTTAAACGCGGCTGTCAGAGACAGTGCAGCCCGCCAGAGACGCCATCATCTCCACCTCTCTCTCTCTCTCTCTCTCTCTCCCGCGACTTGTTGTGACGCAGACATAAAACACGGAGAGCGATAACGGAGTGGGAGGGAGCGCGACGGCCCCGACTGTGTGTGTGTGTGTGTGTGTGTGAACACCTCTTCACATCTGTACAGCGACCCGCAGATGCCGGAGGCGTGTCACAGGGTTTAAAGGAGATCTCCTGTCCCTCAGAGGCGCGCGCACCTCTCTCTCTCTCTCGCTCTGTGTGTGTGTGTGTGCGCGCGCGCGCTCTAAAACTAATTAGCTAAACTTTCGGACTGTCCTAACTGCCTTCTGATTGGAGCACTTACTTATTATTATTATTACTATTATTTTTTTATTATTATTATTATTATTATTATTATTGTTATTATTATTAGACATGGGAATCTCCAGGGATAATTATCACAACGCCTGGGTGCTGATCCGATTTGTATTGCAATTCTAAAAGTATCACAATTTTATAAATATCCCAATTAAATGTTGTTTTAGATTGTTAATTAACTAACAATTAATTAACAATGAATAATTGGCTCCTACTACATAGGACGCTGTGCTGCATACAGTACCAATGTGTGAATAGTTTACAGCGCACCACCTGTAGGATATAATTTAAAAAAAAACATATTTAAAAATTTGTAATAAAATAATAATAATAATAAGAAGAAGAAGAAGAAGAAAAACAATAACAACAATGTTGTTGCATTGCTTTATATACTCGTAGTATTGTATATTTGTAGTAGCAAATATTTTGATAAACTATTTCCGACATTGTATACTGATGTTGTGAGCTTTATAAAAGATGCACCTGATTTCTTTTGTGCATACAGTGGTTCAGTAAAAAATATAAAAAATGTGAAGATAAAAAGCTGTAAGCTTATCCTAACAGAAAGTATGTAATTCCGTGATATTCATGCTGTGATATTCAAAATGGCCCCTGGGCAGCAGGAGTGTCAGTTCTCTCACAGCACACCAGAGGGCATGAACACTACACTTCCTCAGAAGAAGGAATTTTACCTCAGATACCTGGTGCTGGCCTCAATTCAGTGCCGGTTTCCCTCAGCATTTTACCTTGGGGAATCCTGTAAGTGTAAAGGCGCTTATTAGTGGAACTGTAGAGCTCAGGAACAGAATTTACCCTGAAGGTACTGGGACTTTCCAAAGATCACAGATCATTACAGTTTCAAATAGCTCTGTTAGCTCTCCACTTAGGGAAAATCCTAGACATAAGACAAGTTGGTGGACTCAGGGGTGGAGTGTAAGGGTTGTGCCTGCATGGGTGGAAAACATAACAAACATGGCCTCTAAAATGCTCGTATGTTTAGTAAAAATGTATTTTAATGTGTCTCACACTGGAAAAACAAACTTGACTGTCCTTAATGAAATGCCCGTTAGGATGCTCCTACAGTACATGCTAGAAAACCTTTAAACTGCCCTCCAGCTGCACTTTCTAACAGGTGCACATGTTAGAAAGTATAAAAGTGCTATTAAAGATGCTCCTGCATACAAGAAAACATGTTAATGTGCCCTCAAGGACACTGCTCAAAACATGCTAAAGTGATCTCTAGGGAATGTCAGAAATATAGGTCCCTACATGCTAGAAAACATGTTTAGGTGCCCTCTGTGGTGTCCTTTATGTTAGAGAACATGCTGAAGTGCCCTCTAGGGTGCCTTTTTCATGTCAGGAAACATAATGAATCACCTTTTAGGGTCCCTGTATGTTATAAAACATGTCAAAGTGTTATCTACAGTAGGTAGGTAGAAGACATTCTTAAGCGTCCTCAAATATGCTCCTGTATGCAACAAAAAGGTTGATTTGTCAACAAGGGTGCCCATAGCAAACATGTTGAAGTGACCTATAGGACATTCTAGAAATCTAGTGTCCTACATGATAGGAACATGTTAAGGTGCCCTCTATGGTCCCCTTCATCCTTAAAAAATGTTGAAAAGCAGTCTAGGATGCCCATACATTGTAGAAAACATGCCCTCTAGGGTGCTCCTGCATGCTAGGAAACATATAAAATTTACCTCTTGGGTGCCTTTACATACTGGAAAACAAGTTGGAGTGCCCTCTTCATGTTTATGTGCCCTCTAGGTGCACTTATATTCTAGAAAATATGGTGAATTTCCACTCTAGGGTGCCTCTGGGAGCTAGAAGAAATGTTGAAATGCTCTCTAGAGTGTCCGTACATTCTAGAAAATATGTTGAACAGCATACTGGGCTGTCCCTACAAGCTAGAAAACATGTTTTAGTGCCCTCTATGCTGACATATTGAAGTGCCCTTGAGGATGATCCTGCATGCAAGTGCCCTCAAAGGTGCCCCTAGTAAACATGTTTCCCAACATGATAGAATATACTGTATATTGAAGTGACCTCTAGGGATCCCATTCATACAGTAAAATTGAATGAATGCCCCTAAGTGTGAAAATCTTTAAATTAAAAATATTATGTTTTTTTTTTGTCTCAAAGAATGTAGGATCTTTTTCCTTCTTTCTTTCTTTCTTTTTTTTCTTCTAATGCAAAAATTAATATCTCAGTAATTTAACTCACACACAAAAAAACAAATAAATAAACAATAAACAATATTCCACACCAGACACAAATAATACAGGGTGTCTCAAAATGTTTCCTTGTTTTGCATGTCTTTTATCTTCTAAATATCTCTTAAAGGAGCTGTTGGTTATTTCACAGCCCTCTGCTGGTTATAAGGTGAATTTCTCGTACAATGAAAATATTAACAAGCCTTTCTATTCTCCATATCTAACTTTAACAGGGAGCCAAGATGGTGAGCTTTGGATGGGGCAGGGCCTATTTCTGGACCAGAAGCAAATAAACTAAAGCTTCAAAATAAATAAGGTACCTAAATTCATTGTGCAAATATTAGATTTCATAGAATCGTAGAATTTGTGCTTTTTTTTTTTGATTATGATGAAAAAAGTGATAAACTGCTTCTACATCATTCTTTTTCCTGAAGAAAGAGAGAGAGAGAGAGAGAGAGAGCGAGAGAGAGAGAGAGAGAGAGAGAGAGAGAGATATAATACTTGCTTTGGTGACTGGATATTTATATATATATGTACCATCATACTGTACCAATTGAATTCATGAAATGTCCTGTTCCACCCTCCATTATAACCAGTGAATAGATGTGTCCTGGGTCTTGGTTAAACTTGTTTATAGGGATTTTGGTAACCTTCGATGGGCGAGTTGTCCTGTGACAGCTAACTGACACCTTATAACAAGTATGATATTAGAGTTACAATAGCAGGCAGGGCTCGCATGCTTTCACATAATGCTGGTAAACCGGCCTGTCATGAAGTCGTTGAGATGTATTGGTCATGCGTATGAAGCATTTCAGACAAGATCAGCAAGTAAACCTTCCACCAAGTCTGGAGTTTCCTTGACTTATTTAAAAAACTTTAAAAAGGCTTTCTTTTGGGTTTAGACACCATGTGCTAATCCTACATGCAGTACAACGAAGGATTGACACATTTTAAGAAGGCTTGCTTTTCAGCCTGGATTGAGGTGAGTCAGACTTATACTAAGTTTATACTCAAAACAAAAACTCTTTTAATGTTGTAACGAGAATATGTGGATTTTTACACAATATTTTTAAAACTGTATGATTGAATGATTGTGTTGATGTACAGTATGTGTCAAGAATGCACTGAGAAGGCGTGAGCTGTTAGACATTAATCAGAATTGTGAGCTTTAAAGTGTCATCTTGTCTAGATTTCAATTATTACATAGCCTAGGGATTAAGATGAATAGAAACATACAGTAGGTACACTATAGACTGTACAGTGTACACTATAAGTGTAGCCTTAAAAGAGTAGATTCGGGTGAATAAAAAGCGAATCGTAACAGCCAACAGGAACACTTTCAACACAGATATGTAATATTTACATGCTGACTAACTTTAAACTGGAGGTTTAATTGAGCAAAATTTCCCTGTACAATAAAAAGTGGATGATTTGAAAATGAGTCTTTCAATTAAACTACTCTTGAGTCAGAAGGATTGGTTCATCTGTGAGAATGAATCAAAGGTTTTGATTCGCTCAAATGAATTAGTCAGTAGAATCTAGATGACTAGATTACAATGACAGTGTAAACACCTGCTTGGACTGTATGCTGAGGTAGTAATTGTGGCATAATTTATACACAATTTACATTTTACTTGTTATAAACAATAACAATAATAATTTCAAATGCAAAACAATTTCAAATGATCTGTAGTGTCCTTAACTGTGTCAAATTCATGTTGCAATATCTTAACAATTTAGCATTTTTGAATAATACACTTTTTCAGGTTTATGTCTTTTCATGTGAAATCCAAATTGGCCAAATTTCTCTCTGAAGGACAGATAAGATCATTGAACATTTTTAATTCAGAAAAGTTACGGACACTACAGACATAAAAGGGCACGGAATTGTATTTAGCAAATGTGTTTCTTTTTATCTGATAAAAATATAAATGTCCATTCATATACAGTATATAAAAAACGATGAAGCATGGATCAGGAGATAAGAAGCATTTTGTATTGTAAATTCATTGTAAATTTGTAAATCTGTAAAAAAAAAATAATAATAAATAGGTAAAATAGATATTTATATTACCCAAATCTTTCCTTAAACAGTCGATTATAACCATGATATCATGAAACCGTGATATTTTTAGACTGAGTGCTCATTTCAACAGTTCAAAGCAACATCAAAGTTATTATACTTTTTTTTTAAATAGAAAAACGCTACTGATTAAAGTAATGCGAGCGAATCGTTCGTTATTAACGGCTCCGGGAATCGATTCGAATGTTTCGATTCGCTACAAAGTATCGAGTTGAGTGAGTGAGCGCGCGCGCCGCAGCTGCTCATTCGCCGGCTGGTTGCCAAGAGCGCAGCAGAGCGGAAGTGCCCCGTCACTATGGCAGCCAGAGGGTGTGTGTGTGTGTGTGTGTGTGTATTCTGTTCAACACGACGTTCACTTCCCCGCTGCAGTCAGACGATAACACACTGACAGCTGATCAGGAGCAGGGAGATATGGAGGCTCAGAGTCACTGACTTCACTACAGAATAAGACATCAGATGGACTCAGTGCTCCCACACTAGCAGGTATGTCATATCTCATATCTTTATATACATTTATGCTTGGACTTAATTTATTATAGACATCAAGTTGGAACAAAGAGATCGCTTTGGTGTGCATTCATTTATTGATTTATTGATTTTTTTGTGTGTGTGTGTGATTGTAATTTCCCCTGCTTTGATCTTTTCACGTGCTTATAAACAGACCCGCTCTGTGTCAGACACTGTTTTTTGCCATAAGAGCATTACAGAATACTGTACAGTTTGCATACTGTAACTTCCCGTGTGCATGAACTCAGCAGGAACCTCTGTGAACCTGCAAAGAGGACATTACATTCATTTGGGGTGTGACCTTCGGTAACTTAGGATATCGGCCGTTCTGCCAAGTCATGCATACAACAGGAAGATGTGAAGAACAGATGTGTGTATGTGGTTAAACAAAAAGACTAAATGTGCTTACAGGTCACTGTACTGTACGTTTGTTCAGTATTTATCACTGGCTGTCACACATAGAAATGTACAAGCGAGAGGTCGGTCTGTGCATCCTTATCTTCCCCAACGGTCCCTATCTGCACCGTAATCAAAACACCAGAGAAGGAAATTGGCAAAAGCAAGGAGGGGTCGGAATTCAAATTGTAAGCTTGCTGCCTGCCGGAGGGAAATGTAAATCATGTAAACAAATGATCCATTAAGCCCCGCTGGCTTATCACGCACGGTCTGAGCTCTCCTTACTAAACCAACATGTGTGTTTGTGTGTGTGTGTGTGTGTGTGTGCGTGTGCGTGTGTTTCTGTGGACACAGCCGCTACCACTATGCTCCACCGGAATATGAGGACAGTTGGGGTGGAGCTACCCGAGATGGGGTCGAAAGATGTTCCCCTCATCGGCTACCGTCCCCTTCCACCAGACGCCAGCGGTCCTCCTGGTCAGTGGGCGAAGGAGGCGGATGCCAGAGAACAATGCTCCTCTCAGGTGAGACTGAAATGTTGTCATCATCATCTTTATCATTTGTCACTCAGTTCTGCCAAATAAGAGGAGATCCCATTTAAAGCAGCGATTTGTAACTTTTAGTCTCCCTTGCTGCTTTCAAAGCTGATTCAAAACTTTGGAAAAACGACCACCCTGTTGAATCTACGTACGCCTTTTTAGCTTCCTTCAAATGGAAAATGAGCTGAGCTGAGCAACTGTGTTCAGACTAGGCGGATGGACAGAGCTAATTTCAGGGTCAGAAAAATGCAAAACAAAAACGTAAAATGAAAGAACAGCTATCCAATGTGCCGCATGGCAATATTGTGATTGTGAGTCAAAGTTTATTTGATAATACAGAGATTACACTACTGTATTTTCAAACTATGTTGTTTTTGAGTGCTTTCAAAATTTCCTTAGATTTAAGTAATAATGCTTACTAGCGCACACAACCAAGCCACGTCCAGAATAAACCTGAACCAGGTTAAAATGAGCGTTTTTACAATACCATGGCACAAAACACCAAATTGCATTATTTGAAAAAAAAAACAAAAAAAAAGTGTTACAGGTCTACAAAAACATTTCAAAGTTACGAACTGCACCTTTAATCTCAGATGTAGTTGCTGGCTTTCAGAAAGCCTCAGGCAGCCAGCCTCATTCAAAATGAGCACAATAACGTACAATACTTTCCAAGAACCACATAAAACATGATCCATCCCATGTTAGCTTCCACTGCATTGTTTTAAGAACATGACAGGAAGTTCATGTTGTGAGCATATGGCTACACAAACTGAGCTTTTTTTCCTTATTTTTTGTTTGTTGCCTCTTCCTTTCTCTGTCTGTATCAATGTGGCCGTATGGATGCCGTTTCAGGCAAGTTAGCTGGTCCTTATGCTCATAACCCAGCTGCTGAGTTCTCAGTCAAGCTTAGGAATTAAATGCTAAAACAAAAAGACAAGCTATTGTATATCACAGGACATAATATTTGTTATATTAACATTAGCTGAAATTCTTAGAGTTTCATCTTTGTTACCTGTTAATTAACTACGTACCTAGGACAAAGATTAGTCACAACGCTTAAATATTTATGGTACAGGTATATTCCAACGAGGAACTCTTTTTGCAAGAGGTTAGGCTAAGCTGTTTCTTTTGCACATGGAAAAATGATAAAATACTTAAAATTAAAATTATTTCCCATATTTTTATAATTGGAGTATCGTCACTGTATGTTCCACATGTTGCTAAGCGACAGCAAATTTTAAATAGAGATCATAAACTAGCAAAAAAATTAATGTTAGCTAGCCCTTATCACCATTGTAACTTGTATTTAAGACTTTTATAAAGAAAATAAAGGCTTGGTGATGATAAAAAATATATACATTTGTCCTCAGATGTGCTGGTTCATTATTTAAAAAATGCTCCCCATGACTGTACTTAGACGTACTTTCATTTTCGCATGGATTGCTAAACAAAGTTCTATACGTCTCTGCATTATTGAGAAACGCTGTAAACTTTAAAGTGATAAATGTTACAATAGTGGAAAGTTCATTTGCATTCTGTCATGTCTGTTACTAATTCAGTGGAGTCAAGATGATTTTTAGGATTTTAAGGACCATTTTGTGGGGGATGGAGCTGTTTGGAGGAATTAGGCATGCAGATATTGTATTTCTTTTCGCATTAAAAACTGTTCATTTTTGGAATTACAACTGTTTTCTATTTATTAATTAAAAACGGTGGTGCTATTTCCTAGCAGGATTCATACATTTATTAATTTCTTAGACTCAGACCTATTTATTAAGGAAGATATTGTATTACTTTGCTCTGGAGTAAGGATGTCTAATAAGTGCTAATGTCTTCGTATCACTGTAGTTGCTCAAAAATTCACTGTAATTACTGAATAATAAGCTTTCATGTGCAGACTCATTAATGAAGGAAAAGTCTAAGAGGTTCAAGTTGCTTTAAATGTTGTTACACATCACTAAAGAGCATTTGTCTGTTCCAGTTTACAATGTCTGGTTCATTACCTCTCATCATCAGAGCTAATTTAACACTTTGATTCTACAACCTAAAAAAAGAAGTCACACTAACTCGGTGCGGAGAGTTAGCCACAGCCATTTCCCTTCTGTCTGGTCACGTGACCCGCTGCCTCATGGGTCTAAAGCAATGGGGTCCGGTGTGTAATACAGTGGCTCTTTTGTAAGCAGCATACTCAGATGACACAGTCAGGGACTAGAACAGTCATCATGCTGAAACCAGATCCGCACAACACGGTTCAGACTTTAATGAAAAAGCCAGGGTAGACATGTAGGGTAGAAGAAAGCCCCAGGTTATTCTTATGTACATCTAGAGCCCCGGTTTGGCTAAAAACAGGCAGCTTATGACCCAGATCGGCTTGCAGGGAGTCCTTGAGTGTCACCATGAGTATGTGTAGTTCTGGTTAGCTGAAATGATGTCAGAGGAAAGTGCACAGAAAGAACTTTATTACTGTTTAGGCTGATTTATATGCTTCCTTGAAAACTGTATCTTAGTGTAATGGTTGTTATTCCAGACATTTTGTATTAATTCTAAATTGGACTCAAGCGATGGAGGGATAGATACCGTATCTGTAGTATTTAATCCAGAAATAAAGGGTTAGTGATTTTCACTAGCAAGGTTTTAAAAAATAGTATTTCAAGATCATTTATCGTGTAAAAAGAGGTAAAAATGACACGTGATCTGTTACATTAACAAGATACCTTTTAATTTTGAATATTTCTTTTTATACATGATCCTGTTGTCACTGATAATAATAATAATAATAATTGTAATTCTAATATTACATAACAGTGTGAATGAGCATATGTATGTGTGTGTGTATGTGTGTGTGCCCTGCGATGGATTGCCACTCCATCCAGGGTGTACCCTGCCTTGTGCTTTGGGCTAGGCTTCAGGTCCCCCTTGACCCTGTATACAGGATAAAGCGGTATAGACTATGAGTGAGTGAGTGATATTACATAGCAACTTTAATTCAAAAGAAATGGATAAGTTGTTTTTCCTAAACCAGCAGGTTTTCCTAAAATTAATAG
>JAQQZS010000019.1:756732-775507 GCA_030068045.1 Platyallabes tihoni | reverse complement strand
ACAGTACTTTTACTTAAGTACAAAATTGTATTACTCTTTCCACCTCTGATAATAATAGTAGTAGTAGTAGCAGTGGTAATGGTAATAGTAGTAAAAGTTGTAATTACAGTAGTAGTAATAGTCATAGCTGTAATAGTAACAGTAGTAATGGTAATAATAGTACAGTAGTAGTAGTAGTAACAGTAGATTTATTATTAGTAATAATAGTAGTATTATAGTGATGTTAATAAAAGTAACAGTATTAGGTGCAGTAGTACAGTAGTAGTTAAAGTAGTAATAATAGTCACTGTAGTAATGACAGGAGTTGTGTTAGTGGTAATAATTGTAGTAGTATTTATTACCCATAGTAGTAACTATAGTAATAGTAGTGGTAATAGTAGTTGTAACTAGTAGTAACCACAGTAGTTGTATTAATAGTAATAGTACTAGTAGTAGTAACAGTTGTAGTAATAGTACTAGTAGTAATAGTATTATAGTAGTTATAACTGTAGTGGTGACGGTAGTAGTTGCATTAGTACTAGTAGTAATAACTGTAGAAGGTTACACTAGTAGTAATAGTAGCTGCAGTCACTGTAGTAGTACTTATTGTAATTATATTAATTATCATTTAACTTCAAGCCATAATTACATTTATGAAATGGAAAATGCGAATTTACTTTCATAACTATTTCATAATAACTACTTCATAATGTGTACCAAATGCTGATCTCATTATTTCAGCAAATATTAAGATATTACAGGGTTACTTTGTTTTTTATATAATAAATTATGGCTAGATAAATAATGTTAGTTGAACAAACTCAGGTGAATGTGAAGTGTCTTTACAGCATGAATCTGATCCTCTAGGAGCTGTTTCTGAAGCTGGTGCCGTATCACTGTCTCGGCTCGCTCTGGTCTCAGAGAGACAAGAAGGGCCATGAGGGGAAGTGCTTCTCGGTCCGAGCCACGGTGCGTCAGTTTAACCGCCTGGCCAACGCCGTTACAGCCTCGTGCCTGTGGCAGACGGAGCTGAAGACCCAGCAGAGGACACGTCTTCTGGAGAAATGGATCAGCGTAGCCGAGGTTCCAGACCTTTATAAGCTCTAATGATCGGTTTTCTGTTCGCTACTTAGCAATGGGTTTATTTCATGAAAGTATGTGTAATGTTAACAGCATAGCTAGCTTGGGCTAGCATTGGTTAGGATCAGCGATCATGTTTAGAATGACTTGTTTTGCTCACTAATGTCTGTGATGATTGATCTAAGATATTAAAGTAGTAAAGTTTTTTTTTATTTACTGTTGATGGTGTGAGCAGTACGGTGGCCGTAAAGTGCAAAACAAATGAACAAAACTGAAAACAAAATAAATTAGAATACGAAATAACAAAAACAAAACAACAAAACGGAAAACAAAATAACAAATTCAAAACCAAATTAACAAAACGGAAAACAAAATAACTAATTCAAAAACAAAATATCAAAACCCAAAACAAAATAACAAAACCCAAAAACAAAACAACAAAACCCAAAACAAAAAAACAAATTAGTTTTGGGTTTTGTTATTTTGTTTTGGGTTTTGAAATTTTTTTTTTGAATTTGTTCTTTTGTTTTCCATTTTGTTAATTTGGTTTTGAATTTGTTATTTTGTTTTGGGTTTTTTTTTTTTTGTTTTCAGTTTTGTTAATTTGTTTTGCACTTCAGGGCCACCATAAAGCAGCCATGTTGCCGTGACCTCAGACGAGCTGAACTCTGAGTTGAAGTGACCTTTCTGAGCAGGCGTTCCAAGTTGAGGATGTTCTAAGGTTTCTTTGGTTGGTTGTGGACTCTTGTCGAAGCGGCACAAGTGAAAAATGAGATGCTTTGATTTGTTCTTTCAAATAAAAGCCGCTGTTCTAGACTTGTTTCACTTACCGTTAGCTTTGTGATCCGCCTACAAAAACCATGAGGACTCTCACGTGATCTCCTCACGTCCATAACAGTTTGTTTGGCGTCTTCTGTGCAGGTTTGCAGAATCAAGAAGAACTTCTCGTCACTGTACGCCATCGTGTCAGCGCTGCAGAGTAACCCCATCCACAGGCTGAGGAAGACGTGGCAGGAGACGGACCGGTGAGTGTCTCGTCTCTGATCAAACGCGAGACAAAAACTCCTACTACAACTACAGTATCTCAGGAGCTGTTAGTGGCTCTATACCAGCGGTGGCCAAAACGTTTTTGGAAAAGTATTGAAATTCAAATAGCATTTATTAGCACAATAAAGGCAGCTTAAGAATTATTGGCACCCTTGGTAGAAAAAATAAATAAATAAATACATTAACACTGTAAATGAGAAAATCCAACATTTAAATGAAGTAAATTATTAGAAAATGTCAAATAATATATATTTTTATCAATAAAAAATGATTATTAAAATAAAAATACTTAGTAATTGTACAGATGTATATTTTACTTTAAGAAAAAGATAATATAGTGCATGAATTAATTAATTAGGTCAAATAATCTTGCAGAATTTTTTTTATTGTTTATTTACTACAAATTAATTAATTAGCAATTGCCTAATACAGTAGGATCAAAGGGATTCAAGAGAAATAGATATTATTTCATAAGTTAAAAAAAGTTAGGGTTAGGGTTATGGATTACAGCACAAAAGTTGTGAAATTTCTCAGTAGCTCCAGATAAGTTTTTTTTTTTAGGATTTTATCACTGAGTGATCTATAATTAAAAAGTTATTAAAGGAAGTGATAAAAGTCCATTGAACTGACAAGATGAAAAGGAATTTATGTTTCGAAGCAGATTTTTAATGTAGCAATATCGTTAGAACATGAAAAGCCGGCCCTCTTTTAGTTTTAAATTCATGCTTAACCTATGAGTGCGATTTTCCCGAACAATCCTTATTCTCCGGACTGTTATTAACTTTACTGTAGCTGTTGAATAATTCATGGAGAGCTTCTAAATAATGTGCTTTAACATGAATAACTGAATAGTAAGAGAGTTTCCAATGTGTGCTTCCAATATGTAACAGTAACACAAAATGACTTGGGTTGCATATTTATTTATTTATTTACTCCTACATGCAGAAAGTTTAATGTGAAGTGGTTTGAAATTAGGTGGACTAAAAGCTGTGTGTGTGTGTGTGTGTGTGTGTCTGAAAGGGAGGCGATGAAGCGCTACGAGGAGCTGGCTTCCATCTTCTCGGAGAAAGACAATTACTCGCAGAGCCGAGAGCTGCTCAAAGAAGTGAGTCATGTACACGGGCACAAAGGCTGGCATTCACACATTACACAGATCTGCGTAAACCCAGGGACGGACACGCATATGTCACACGCGCGTGTGTATGTGTGTGTTTGTATGAGTGAATAACAGGCAGATGAAACGTTGTCTTTTTGCTGATCAGAGAGCTAATAGTAGAAACAATAAAGGCGTTTAGATGCTGACGTGTGTAAGCGCCAATAATAAGCGGATTTAAAAACCCCCTGTGGCTTTAGTATTTACAGTATGAGCTGACGGTGCAGACTGTTTCCGCATACAGTGGGCAGTTTCTGTATCGATCCATTAAGGCGACAACGACACTCCAGTTTCATGTTGACACAAAATGACTGACCAATCAGAATCCAGAAATAACTCACACACACACATATGATACACGTCCCCTTGTTTAATACACCTTTGTGTTGGACAGGAAGGCACCCCCAAATCTGCCAACGTAGACACTAGAACCAACAACAGAAGACACATGGTGAGTGATAATCCCAGTTAGGTTGAATCTCTCGCATTTACAGCAATGAGAAACGAATTAAACAAAAATATGATTTGTGGTTATTCTTCAGTCCAGTACTCAGGGCACCGTGCCGTACATGGGCATCTTCCTGACCGACCTCACCATGCTGGACGCTGCAGTCAAAGACAGACTAGAGGTGACACTACCGGACGCTACTTTAATCATCAATCCATCAATATATATATATGCTAAACACAAATACTAATATTTTTATATATTTCCATCTTTCAGAACGGCTATATCAACTTCGACAAACGACGACGAGTGAGTTGTCTTTTTCATTATTTCTTCATTTAACGTTTCTTTAAAATGAATATCTTGTGCGGAAATAGTGTTTCTCTCATCTGTGAAGGAATTCGAGGTTCTCGCCAAAATCCGGCTCCTCCAGTCGTCCTGCAGGAACAGCAGCTTCCGATCGGATGAGTTGTTCTTGCACTGGTACCACAGTGTCCCCACGCTGACCGAGGAGGAAAGGTGAGCGCTAACTCCTTCTCTCAATCAACACTGTGAATTAGTACTGACTGCACATTAGCACGTCATTTCTTTTACCCTCGGGTAACAGGAACGTGTGGTCGGAGCTAAAAGGAGTGCCGATCATTGATTGGTCACGCACTTGTCTCTGGGTAGAGCATGGCGTCTACTGAACATTACAGCACGTTGAGCTTCAGTCTCACTAATAACCAGAATAAAAGTCCAATTAGAACAGAAATACATCACGTATCTGGCACAAAACTGCTCATAACGTCACTTGTACTCAACATTTTGATTTCATTCGTGGTGCAGGTTTACCTTCAGGCGAATACCAAAGTCCTGGCAAAGTTTCATTAAGTTCTGTAAAGCCAGTTTTGCGTGATGCTGTGACAAACTCTAGCCGGACAGACATGCAGATATACAGACAGACAGAAGTTTTTCTGAGATGGGTTTCGGGTCATCAAATGTCTGAAACATAAAGATATCATTAAAATAGCGAGTTCTGACCAAAGTACAGACAAAACCTTTCTTTTATTTATATAGATCTATGTTCAAGTCAAACTGGGACTAAATGTCCCCTGAATTGTTTTGAAGTATACATGTTTGTCTCACATGGGTGTAACTTCAGGTGATGTGACGAGTTTCCAGGAACTAAATTTTGCATGGAGATGTTTATCCACTAACTAGGTCTCGGACTAAGAGAGGAGCAATGATTGGCTCAGATTCTACCTGGAGTAAAGCGTCTAACCAATCATGGATGAGACTGGATTTGTATAACCAATCATAACGCAGAGGGCGGGATTTAACAGGATTCCAGAACGCCACTATAGATTTATTCCTTTTTCTTCATGCACCAGATTTCAGAACGAATATTCGAAGGCACAGAAAAGAAGTTGCTAATTTTTCATCTACGTTCACAAAGATTAAAGTATTGGCACCCTCTTCCCCTCGAGGATTGGGCCTCTGACTAGTCTTCAGATCCTCTGAGAAACTCAGCCTACCTTATATAAGAATTAACATGGGTTAGGTTAGTTCTGCCCCAGGATTAGTCACTGTACCGTTGTGTGTGTTGTGTGTGTTGTGTGGTTATGCAGTATCTGGTGGTTACGTTTAACGACGTCATGTGTGATCTTTTGTTGCAGCTACAGACTGTCCAATCAGATCGAGCCTCAGGTGGATCCGAGTCCAGGACGTGCTACCCATCCCACCGTTATCATCACACAGTGTCCCGAGTAAGCATCCCACACACACACGCACACACACACACACACAAACACACACACATTTACACACTTAGATGTACTAGGTTGTGAGCCTGTTTTTATGCATAATTAGACCGCATTCTGTGCTTGAACAGAATTATATTAAATGTGCGACTCCTTTCAGCAGCACTCAGGAGTGCACTTCTCTCTCTGTCCTGTAAGAGCATTTGAGGAAGAATAGCAGAAGAAAGGGTGGAGAACCTCAGGCGTGACTCATGATATATTATATTTAAACTACAAAACTACAGGAAATGACGGACTGCACATAAGAGATATTGTAGTTCCACCCCCAAAAGCACATTTAAATCAGCATCATGCAGCATGTGTTGCTTAGTAGTACTTTATGTGTACATGGGCAGTGTTGCCAGGTGTGTCGGTTTCCTGCTGATAAAACACTTGTTTTGTAATTGTGTCATAATGTGAACAGTGTCATAATTCTTATACTACAAGAGAACCGTCCAAGGAAAACTGATCCTTTCAGATTGCTTTATACTGTACGTAGGAGTTTTTTTTAATTATGTAATGTATATCTGGCAACCGTATTCAAATTGAACAAGGCCATTTGTGACGATTCTTAAGTTGTTATTGTTACAAAAGCTGCATTCGATCACAAAACAAAACGAATACAGGTTTATCTCTGTTCTAATTTTAAAAAATACAAATAAATTAATGTATTTCAATATAAGTTGGACGTTCAAGTCAAACCGTGACTTTTGGTTTGTACAGAATAACAAAACACAGTTATGACAGTAAAAAATAAAAACTTTATTTCTCTATATAATCCCCTGCTACACTAATGCCGTTCAAATATTTATTATCAAATAATGCCGTACTGTGCTTGAAGTCTTCTGTAAACGTCATTCGCTTTTACGTTGATCTGAAATGTCATCATACTGTAAGTCCCGGTTTGAATTGAACACCCTGTTGTATATAAGTATAAATACTGTAGTATAGAATAATAAATCCAGAACAAGTTAAAACACATAAAACATTTTAGGACAAAAGGTTACTATTCCTACAGTGCAGTTTATGCAGAAATGTGTGTTTATGTGTGTGTGTGTGTGGTCTCTAAAGCCTTTCTGCTATTAGAGCACTTTGTCAAGGGAGTCCACACGTTTTTTTTCTTCTGTTTGTTCAGGATAAATCACAAAGACTCCACACGCTGACGCAACGCTTCCCCGAGAGCAGTTTGTAACAAATTAGATTGTTCTGTTCTCTCTGTCTTTCTCTCGTTCTCTCTCTCTCTCTCCATCAGTGATCTCTCTGCTGTGACAAGCTCAGGCATGGATGCTGATGGAATATTTGATTTCCCCTCGCCTGTCAATCATCTGCTCTCCAGGCTTGCCAAGGTAAAGACCAGAGCGTGCGCGGTGATTGAATTCTGTCACTCCATTGAGTTATTTACTCTCATATCATTCCATCTCCAACTCAGCACTTTTTTTCCCCCTGCTTGATAAAGGAAGACTTTAGATCCGATCCAGCAGAGCAGAATTCTTTAACTCTTTATGTTCTTCCTTGTCTTTTTTATCTCCTCTTTCCTCGCATCTCCATGGATCTCCTTAAATTCTTGTTTATGATGTCAGTAAGTATGATTATTCATTATCCCTCTTATTTCCACCACCATTATTTTATTTATTTATTTTTTTAGCACATGAAATCCCCTTCCGTTTCCTGTCTGGATGTCGAATCGTCCCCTCCACAACCCAGTGAACCCACCCCCACTGCAGTGACCACGCCCAATACCATGTCAAGAACCCATCGGCGCTCCGTCTCGTGCGGCAATGCTCCGCCCAATCAAACACAAGGGGCGGGGCCAGATATGAGGATTGTCAAGATACGGATGGATTTACGCGACGGGAATTTGTATCGTAGCATTCTGGTACCGTATCATAACCACCACAGCACTGAATCCTCCAGAAAACACTGTTGTAGCCAATCCGCAAAGACATGTCATGGCTTCAGACTTTTTTTTTGCTAACATACAAGGCTAATGTAGCTAACATTTTAGACACATTTATAGTCAATGGACTTACACCATGTGAACGAGTTAGTGCTTTAATGCTGAAATATCAAGGAAAGCTTATCCTTTAATATTGCTTTATAAGTAGGATTTTTTTAGTGTATATCTGGCAACCCTGCTCAAATTAAACAGGACATTGGTGACAATTCTAAGTTGTAAATGTTCAAATGAATAAGCATGTCTCTAAAACACATCCATATTTTTAAGGTGTACCACAAGGCTCTGCATGAGGACCACTGGTATTCTAATTTCGTTCCTGACAGTAGATTAAAATAAACCTGGAGTCAGCTTACAGTTAAGCAAATCTACTGCTATGTTTGCACTGGTGCTAACAAGGCTAATATAACTACCAAATAAGAGATACTTATACCCACCAGTTTAGCATAATGCAAATGCTTATTTGATTAAGGGAAAGAGATTTCTGTTCATTTCATCTGCATTGCTCTTATAGCTCCAAACATTTACATTTACATTGAGTTATTTGACAGACTCTCTTATCCTTGGGGACTTACAAAAGTGCTTAAGTATCCGTCATTGCATCAAATATCAGACATCAAACAACACGACTTGGGTGATCAACTACATTTATAATAATATCTCTCTATTACAGACACTAGCGTATAGCAAATAATTGTGATCTGCCACTTTATTGTTTTTATTATTTTTACTGTATTTTAATTTGCGTTTTTAAAATTAGTTACATTTTTGTCTCCTCAGGTTAGTAGCAACGACAAAAGTCCTACTGTGATCAGCTCGGCGTTAGAGAAACACAACCAGGATCCCAGAGAGGCTTCCAAATATGAACTCATCCAGCTGCTTCCTGAAGGAAAAGGTAACTCACTCACTCACTCACTCACCTGTTCCTCACCCTGTACATCCTTAACATCGTGTATCCAAGAAGAAAAAATAATCAGCAAGCACTTTTTATTCATAATAGGCCTTATCAGATTGTATAATGGAAAATCTGAGAGTCAAGGGTAAAAGGTTTGTACTCCCTATAGTTTTTGTATGAAAACTAAAGGGGGAAATAATCAGATGATTTGGATCACTGAATCGATTTAAAATATAAAGATAGGAAATCAATAAGCATATAAAAAGTTTGTTCACATTTTTTATCTCATAAAATGCATAAATCATTCAATTTCAATGATTTAATTAATTTGTCACAGGATGAATTGATGAAATAGTCCCGCTTTACATCATCAGGTATAAATGATCAGTAGATCTACACCAGATTCTGAACTCAGTTAGTCATACAGTAGGTCGTTGCCCTTATGAAATGAAATCACATGTCTCCTGGAAGCCTGAATCTTACACCCCCTAGTGGAGGCAATGAAAATGTACCCCTAAATAACTGAATTTTCAAAATCTGGGACAATGACCAAAAATATAATATAAAGAAGAAAAAAAAATAATAATGTATGCATAAAAAACAATAATACACTCACTGGCCAATTTATTAGGTACACCTGTTCAACTGCGCAGTAACGCAAATATCTAATCAGCCAATCACACGGCAGCAACTCATCATGTAGACAGGATCACATACGTTCTCCTGAAGTTCAAACCAAGCATCAGAACGGGAAAGAAAGGTGATTTAAGTGGATGTTGTGGGAGTATTTCTGAAACCGCTGATCTACTTGGATTTACACACACAACCATCTCTACAGCTTATAGAGAATGGTGTGATAAAAGAGAAAACATCCAGTGAGGGCTGTTCTCACTACAATAGCTACATCTCGCTACAACTGAGATGTGCTGAAGAGCATCTCTGAACATGTCGAACCTTGACGCAGATGGGCTGCAGAAGCAGAAGACCACTCCGGGCGTCGCTCCTGTCAACTAAGGAAACAGGAAACTGGGGATACAGGTCACATGGGTTCACCAAATTTAGACAACAAAAGATTGGAAAAAATGTTGAATGAATTTGGCGTAAACAGCATGAAAGCATGGCTCCATTGTGCCTGGCGGTGGTGTAACGGTGTGGGAGAGATTTTCTTGGCGCCATTTTCTTAGGACGTTAAGTTTAGCATGGTTTAAACATGCCATGTCACAAAACTAAAATCATTTTAAAATGGTTAAATAGGAGGTAGAACCCAGTACTAGTAAGGTGTACCTAATGATGTGGCCAGCTAGTGTATAAACGTTGGGTCTATTTTACAGATAGGTCATAACTGAGAGTTTAAGTTAAGGTAAAGCGTAAACATGCAGTATGAGTTATGATTGGAGAATATTCATCAGATGCAGAAAAGGGAGTGCAAACTTTTGACACACCTCACGCACGCTGTTTCCTGTCATTATAAAGAAACCGAGACGCAGACACGCTTTATGTCCAGCCCGTAATCTGCTTGTTAACACGGAATCCTCTTTGTTTTTTCCCTGACGGACAGAGCTGACAATTCCCGCCACAGGAAACGTCTTCTACGCCATGAGCTCAGCCAGCACGGACTTCCTGTTGAGGAGACGAGGAGGAAACACGCCGGTGGGATCGCCGTCGCTGAACAATGAGACCAGCGCAACTTTTCCACGAATCAAGGCCAAGGGGCGGAGACTGGTCCGAACACTCTTTTAACACAACATGTTTCAGTTCAGTAAAGACAAACAAGCGGAATAACGTTTCTAATAAACGTCCATGGAGTGTTGAAACACACACAAGAGAAACACTTAAAGTTAATATTAATCTCCGTTTACAACTTTATTGTCGTTACTGTGGGATTACCAAGGACGAGAACGCTTCCCGATTTAAGCGCGGGGGGTCTTCAAGTCAAAGTGGGACTTTTGATTGTGCAGAATAACGTGTATTAGAGTAAAACCTCCCTTTATGTCTCTCTATAATCTCCTGCTACACTAACGCACTTATCCCACTGTTTCACTAGCACTTGGACACTATCAAGGTAGAAAGTTATCTCAGTACACCGGAGCCACTATCCGACTGCCTGCCTCCTACGTCTGAAACACTGGCCTCCCGGGAACTCCTTTAATTGCCCTTTACTTTAATGATAAGTTGGTTATAAATTAATAAATTGTTGATGTTTCGATCACCAAAAGCGTTCTGTTTCTTGCCCACAGCACCACTTGCACATTATAGGAACTCGAGTTAACATAGGAGGAGTTATTGCCACACCCCCCGTACAGTCCTGACCATTCCCACATATTTGTGGAGTTCCTGGGAGGCCGGCGTTTCAGACGTGAAGCAGGCAGTCTGATCATAGCTCCGGCGTAAAAGAGAAAACTTTCTACGTTGTTAGTAGTGTAGCAGGAGAGATTATACTGTATAGAGACATAAAGGGAGCGTTTAACTCTAAGACCATGTCCACACGTAGCCAGGTATTTTTTTGAAAAGTGTTTTCTACCTCGTTTTATTTTGTTTTTATAACGCTGACACGACCTACGTACTAAAAATATCTTTGTCCACATGAAAACACAGAAGGCCCTGTTAAGTGCTGTTAGGAGCGTCCCTAATCAATAGGGGGTCAATCAGAAGCCTAGACAAAAACATCATTACCGGTTCCGGTAGATGTAGAAGTCCGACGGCAGTGAGCTGGGTTGTACATTTAGGCACCTCTCAAGCCAAAACCTCCGTTTCCCCTGTGCACACAACACCACTGAAAACGATGTTTTTGAAAAATCTTCACTTTGGACGGAGTTTTCCAGAAAGCTCAGATTTCAACAATAAAATCTGCGTTTGCATGTGAACGAAAGGCCAAAACCGCAGAGAAAAATCTCAGTTTTTAGAAATACCTGGCTACGTGTGGACACGGCTTAAGAATTGCTTTGTTATTCTGCACAATTGAAAGTCCCAGTTTGACTTGAACGCCCCTTGGTGTAATGGAAGTCTAAGGGTAGACGTTAAAACTACCCTTCAACAATAATTTTTAAAAAGTGTATTTTTTTTAAAAACACACCAATCATATGAGAGAATTTCCATCATGTGTGTCTCATTGTTCGGACACTTCAAACAGCCGCCTTTAGACTTCCGTTACAGGTGAGCTGTTAGTCCAGGGTAATCCCGCAGTGTGCGAGTGTGAGGTCTAACGCATCGGAGTGTGGCTTTAATGTGGGCTGAAGTGAATCAGCTAAATGCTGCACTCATGTTTTTGCATTTCAGAAGTTCAACTAAGACGGCGACGAGAGCGACGCCGACGCAACGCCGCCCGTGTTATGGCTTTCTACCTCGAACAGACTGATAACCCCATTAGCTTCGGCTAATCTGTGAAAAACACTGAATTATCAGCGATGATAAACGACTATGAAACTCCAACTGAATGGCGTGTAGCACTTAAGGGGTACTGATGCACAATAACTTCACACAGTACAAACAAAAAAAACAAACAAAAAAAAAACAGATAAACTCTCACTGCCACTTTGTAACCAAGTATGCAAACATGAGGTTCTGACTAAATCTCAACAACACTGTCCACTTTCCTGATCTTGAACCTGAGCAGCGATTCAGCTTGTGATCCTTTATATATATAAAGGATGTTAAATGCACAGAGCACGACGCTCCCTGAGAAATGTAACACTAAGGAAATAAATATATCTATGTCTTAATGTTGTTATACGTATACACATGTACAGTCAACACGATGGTTCTCTTGTCTGTCGAGCTCTGATGAACCCTGCGCCGCTGATGAGAGTTCGCTCACGATGCTTTTGAAGTCTCGTCTGAACTGAAGCGCCCGAGCTCTCGGATCAGCGCAGGGCGGAAGAGCCGCGTCCGGGCCGCCGTCGTGGTGAAGTGCCTTGTGATCATCAGGTGCTATCTCGCTTCTGTCGCTCAGGATGAGCTGATGTTACACGTTCATGTTTCTGTACAGAGAAAAGCTGGGTTTATGCAAAAATGATGTGCACCAACTATTCTTGTACACATTAAATTTTCATTTTGATACATATTGGATTTGCGTTTGAGGTTTTTCTTTCCGATTTGTTATTGCAAATGTTCTGTAGACGATTATACCTTCATGCATGTTTGCATTATTATTATTCTTTTTTTTCATCATGTTATAGTGAGGTATAAGAAAAGGATCAAGTGTGTGGTGATGGGGAGTTCAGATCCCAATCAGAAGCTCATAAAGAAATGTTTTATCCTCAGCTCTTCTCTTTTTTCAGCTTTTTGTAAGTTTGTCATTTTCACACAACCTTGTTCCAGCCAGAATCAGACAGCTTGAGCCCAAAATTTAGTCCGATAAATTTCAAGCCCAAGAGGGTTCCAGAGAAGCCTGAATCAATCCTGAAACAAGGGGGGCCAGGGGTGGCCCAGTCATAGCTCAGTGGGGCCCTTGAGCAAGGCCCTTAACCTTCAACTGTTCATATGTGTAATGGGATAAATAGACGTCACTCTGGATAAGGCTGTCACCCAAACGCCATGTACAGTATGTGAATGTAAGGAATGAAGTAGATGTAGGAAAAGTGCACAAAACCAGTACTTGAGGAAAGATAGAGGTATTTCAAGTGAAATATGACAAGTAACAGTAGTCCTCCATTTACAAACCTACTTAAGCAAAAGTGCAAAAGTACTTCACCTTGAAATTTACTTAAGTATCAAAAGCACCAAGTTTATATTATGTCACATAAAAACAATCTTTCTGTCTCTCAATGACAACTTGTGAACATGGTGTTTTGTCACTATCTGTACACATTTCAAACACCTGCTACATGATTAGGGAAGGCAAACCATTTACATTAATTATACATAACCAGCAGGTGGCGATATTCCTGCCTCAACACACCACTCTGGTCATGTAGAAATGTAGTGAAGTAGAAAGTACAGATATTTGTTGTAGAAAGTAATGGAGTAAAAATGAAAAATATCCAGTAATAAAACTACTCAAGTACACTACAGATATGTGAAAACTGCATAAGAACAGTAACAATGTAAATGTATTCGGTAAATAGACCAAGTGTCCAGTATACCCTCATCTGCTTAAATACTCAGAAACAGAGCAACACATTTCCAAATTAAAAAGTACACAGGAAAGTTTCATTTCTTAATATTTTCTTTCAAATAAACCATCTGTGAGAAACTCTCAGGTTTGTTCTGTGATTGGTTACTTTCTGTAAAAGTAGGCGGGCTTTACCCACTTATTCCAGCTTGTGCGATTAATTAAATGGCATTTTAAATGTTATCAGGAATATTTTACCTTCATTTCAGAAAAAGAAATTCTAAGATTTCACTTGCTACAACTTTTTATTAAGACTGAATCATTAACAGCTCATGATAGTCTTGACCAGATAGACAAACAGTAGTAAGGGGAGATTTTTTTTTTTTAAAAAGGGCAGAACGTAATTGTAACGTTTATAAATTAATAAATGATGCTATGTAGAAAAACAGAGTGCAAACTGGCAATTCAAAAATAGGAAAAAGAAAAAAAATCACATTAAAGACAGCAAGTTCTTACAAAAGAAATTTTTAATGAACGTTTTTTAAAGCATCAGGGTTATTAAAAAAAGAATCATTTGAATAATAATTATTATGCTCCAGTGTCTTCACTAAAAAGCAAAGTGCATATGATCAGCAACCACGACGACTTGTTTCAAAATCTTAAACCCTTAAATTCATTTCACGTTATTATTATTATTCAGTGTGGAGTAAAAACAATATGTATCATATAGCTCTACTCCGTACCGTTATTCTGTACAGCATCATTGTTGTGTTGTTTCCCAGTGTACTAGTCAGTGCAAAAGTTTTCACCCCTGTATTATCCGAACATTGCATGTTAATCTAATCTACCGAATTTAGCAGTGACTTTAAGACTTATTCGAGACATGAAAAGTTTAAAGAAGCTCAAGCAGCTTCACCCCGAGCAAACAAGGTAATAAAAATCAGGAAAACACATGAGACAGACAAAAAGACAAAAGAATGATGAAGACAAATCTGATTCAGAAATCTAAGTGGAAAAAAGTAAAAAAAAAAAGTCATTTAATCTTTCAGGTATTTACAAAGAATTTATCTTATAAAAATATTACTTGTAATAAGTATAATTTCTTCACCTAAACCTTTTTTTGTTTGTGCACTTTCCTGCATGTCAGCGATAAAGCCGCGCCTTCTCGCAGTCTTCCACTTCACCTGCACACGACTCGCACTGCAGCGCCGCCGCGCGATACGCCTTCCACACGGCGCCATCCTGCCTGCACACGGTCCCACCCCCACGCTTCTCCTCCGCCTCGTTCCTGTTTATATCCCCCACGCACACCCAGGCCCCGCCCCTCCGCCCACGTCCTCCCAAACTCGCCGCCCATTTGGAGTGATCCTCTGTGGCTTTGAAGGTCACCTTGCCGCCTGGAGAGAGCTGATGCACGTTCAGGACCTTCCAGTTCTGGGTGCAGTCAGACTGGAGGATTCCGGTGGAGCGACGCCAGAACTGCACCACAAGGTTCGTCTGCAGCGTGGGAGCCACCCAGGCGTGGTACAGCTCTGAGCAGGAAGACACGGGGGAGGTACAAGCACATGATCAGAGCAAAAACATCAACAACACACTATACAAATTCTTAAACTGTCTTTAAAGATCTACACTGTTTCACTAACACAGCTGAGGAACAACTCAGGAAGCTACTGACAAACCAGAGGAACCAATCAAGGAACCTTCTCGAAGATTCCACCTGCAAACCTGGAATCTCTTCAGGAACCTAGGGTTTTTTATTTAATTTTTTTAGCACTTAGAAACCCACTCTCTAACCTAAGGAACCCAGATAACTTAAAGCTTTTGGAATCTTATGGAACCCAGAATTGTTTTCAGGAACACAACATTTGAAGGAACCCAGTGTCTTGTGGCACACGAGAACCTCTACTGCAACTTCTTCAGGAACCCAAAAATTTCTTCAAGCTCTCTCAAGTACTCTTTTCAGCAGCTAGAACCAAATAATCTTTCAAGGAACTCAATCTTTTGAGGAACCTTTTCAGCAACTCTGGAATCTCTTCAGGCCCACAGGATTCTTTTTAAATGCCCGGAAACCTTTTCAAGAACTTTGATGCCTTCAGGAACTTTATCTGAAGCATGAACTTATCTTTTTTTTTTCAAATCACTGACATTTTTTTTCTCCTTAATATATTTTTATTAACTACCTTACCGTTCTCAAAGGAAGCTCCTTTTGCAAAGCTGATGAACTCGTTTCCAGCCAGTGAGAGCAGAGCGACGCTGCGATTGGGTGTGGAGAAGGAACCATCTGCAAGGCTTGAGTTTTCCTGTAGGTGTCGGTGTTTGCAGAGCTCAACCATGGCGGGAACAGAGGACGCCAGAGACGCGGGAATGTCACAGTCGTAGACGTGCGGCTGATTTATTTTCAACTGCTCACCTGAGGAACACATCGGGACATTTTATGAAGGAACTACAAGATTCGATCACTAAAGTGGTTCCTTAAAAAACATTTGGAAAACTTCTAAAAAGTTCAGAGTAGCTGAAGAATCTAGGAATCTTTTCAGCAACTATGGAATCCGTCTAGTAAACCAGTAACCTATTTAAATACTCTGTAATCTACAGCTACGACATAGTCAGGGACGCATCACAGAACCTTTTCAAATACACCAGTATTAAAGAGTATTCCAGCACCTTTGGAACTTGTTCTGGAACCTAGAAACTCTCAAAAGACTTTAACAACTACTGTTAAATCAAGCATCCTACAAACCTCCCTGGAAGCCTTGGAACCTACTGGAACCTCAGCAACACTGGATCCTGTTAAAGAACTCACAAACCTTTACATGTACTCAGGGTTCTTTCATAAACCATACTTTCTTCGGGGAACATTTTCAGGAATCCTGAAATCTGAGAACCCTTTTTTTTAGCAAGTAGAACCTACAGTATTTAGAAACACAGGAAACAGATGAGTAAGCAGTTCTACTAGCAAGACTCTACAGGAACGCTGAAAGTTGTGAACCTTTTTTTTTTTTAGAACTCTTTAATTATTACACCGTAACAGATGTTCTTACAATATCGCACAAGGCTTTCATTATCTAGTGAACCTTTTCCAATTGCTTATCTTTGGAAGTCACGTCCCTTTAATTATCCAACAAACCATTAAGGAACCTTTATATAAAAAAAAAATTTTTAAAAACATTTTTTGGATGCTAAGAACGCTGAATTAACCAATGAACCATTAAAAATTAAAATAGAGAAACCCGTTCTGGGAGATTCTTAGTTTTTCCATTGAACCCTTGCGTAACCCGAGAAGAACCCTTGAAGAACATAGAAGCTCTTCAACCAGGGGTTCTTTGGGTAGTTGATGATTTTTTCCTAAAAGAGATACAGAAAGAGGGTTCTACGTAGGATTTCATTAGGAACGCTGAAGATGATTCATGTATTATGTATTTATGCATGTTTATTGTATTGTGCTGAACTCGGTACTCTATTGAGAACTTCCCCACACTTGTACATTGCATCATGACCCTCCTAGCACTGTCCTTACACAATATTCCTCTGGTTTATGTTTATACACTACGAACTCGACTCCACCAGAGTGATGTGTTTTCGGCTTCGCGTAATTCTGGGACGCGATTATTTCCAGCTGAAAGCTCCAGATCGCAGCAACACGGCAACGCACAGGTCTGAAGTGCCATCGACACAACGGCACTCACCTAACAACAAAGTCATCACCTACAATAAGAAAGGCACCGTCTCTATGGTTACGCTGCCACTTAAATGGATTATTCTCATGGTAACCATGGCAACAAGGCCTGATTTGGCTTTTAAGGTGATCGATGGGGGTTTTATCACGCGTCCTTAGCCTCTCGTTCGGGATGGAGTGGTTTAAAGCATCCACGTTCACAAAAGTTTGCACACCCTTGCGACGATATGAGGAAGACAAAACAAGCCTTCATAGATAGCAAGGCAGCATTTCTAATCCTTAACAAAGCGCCAAACACTTGTTTTATATACTGTAGGTTACAAAATATTTTGAATATGTAATATAAAAAAGTGTTAACGTTGTAAACCCTGCAGAGCTGCATTTCCATCACGAGTTTTGTAAAAATTCATGATCCAGGGGGTGAAAACTTTTGCATTCAACAGTATATAGTCAAGCTTCTCCAGTGAACCCTCTGTGAAGAACCTTTTAAACATCCAAACGAGCCTAAAACAACGCTTGTGGAAGCTAAGAACTCTAAACATCCAATAAACTCTTAAGGACCCAATAAGGAACCTTGTTTTTTTTTTTTTTTTCGTTAGATCTTTAAATCTTTACATCTTTAAATAACCCTTAGACAAGACCTGTGTGAATGCTAAGAACCTGTAATCACCCAACAAACCCTTAAATAACCCTTGGAGCACCAAGCTTTGGAAGCGTGGACTCCTTGCTTTGCAAGGAGATGCCGGACTCTTCCACTGAACCCTTACATAACCCTTGAAGAACCTTTTTTTGGGGAGCTACACAAGAACCAAGTATCTAATGCTCTTGGTAACGTGCACACACTGGGTTCCTCTGTGGTTCTTTAAAGGTTTGTTAATTGATATCTGGGTGACGGTCATAATGACAGGGTTCTGCATGGACCGTTAAAGAGTTTAACAGAGTTGAAGAACTTTTAAAACACAGATGATCACATGCAACTCCAGTGGTCTTAAAAGGTGGGACTTTTTCTTACCGATGGTGTCGAAGCGGTCCAGAGGATAGGTGACGCAGATGAAGTTCTGCCCGTTGTGGATGCCTGTTTCCGGGTACGAGAACTTGCCCTCGGTTCTAGGAGGCGGGAAATGAGGAGTGCTGTGGACCAACCAGAAGCCCTGTTTGCTGTCGAATAAAACCACACCTGTGACGGAGAGGAGAGAACCGGGTTAGGGTAACTCTACACCCTGGAATGTTTTTTGCCTCTTACACCACAGCAACATGCCATTGATTACAGTGCTTTATTTATTAATGAACACCATATCACACGTTTTATCCATTTATATTTACGTCAAGCTAATTGGAACAGGTTCTGTTTTCACTTCTCATTCCAACACCAACCTCTCTTTTCTCCTCCTTCATCAAGTCAAAAAAAAACAGAAAACAAAACATTTCTGGAAGCCAAGATCCCTTCAAAAATACTGAGAGCCATTCATCATGTGACAAACCCATTAATATTCCTTGAAGAACCCTGTTTGAAAGCCAAATATCCGGAATTATTCAGAACCTCTGAAGAACCTGTACTGTTAAGGGTTCATCATAGTCATGGTCTATACCACTTCATCCTCTATACAGGATTGCAGGGGGGGGTGGGGGATGGGGGGGTGCAAGCATACATACACACACCCATTCACACACGTCACGAGCAATTTGGGAACGTCAATTAACCTAATCTGCAT
>JAQQZS010000019.1:739236-754701 GCA_030068045.1 Platyallabes tihoni | reverse complement strand
TTCTAATTAATATCTATTGGTGCAGGTGTTTGTTTACATTGAGACAGTAGCGCATTAGTAGATTATTTTAAAGTAGAGTATTAAATAACTGTTCATAACATCACTTTTACTCAACATTTTGATTTTAGCGCATCACACTGGGCTCTCAGTTCAGGTGTTTTACACGCCGTCACCTCAGAGCGCTGCGGATTTATTTTCCCGAATGACCCGTGTTTTATCTCATAGTTGCTCTTCACAGGACTGCTTGTTATTAACACCACGGTTTCGAGACACATATGAGACAAACTTCCTGCAGGAACAACGAACAAGAAAAGCGCTAGATGCTGTGATGTAATCTGGCACAAAACTGCTCATCAATTCACTTCTACTCAACATTTTGATTTCACTTATAGCACAGGTTTAACTTCGGGCAGATATCCAAGTACTGCAAGAGTTTCATTAAATTCCGTCCAGATAGTTTTGAGTGATGCTGTGACAAAATCTGGTGGACAGACATACAGACGTAAAGACAGACAATTTTCTGAGACTGGTTTCTGGTCCTCCAATGTATAAAGCGTACAGATATCATTGAAAGAGCGAGTTCTGACCAATGCACAGATAAAATCTTTAATTAATAAAGACAATAATTATTGAACCAACCAATCAACTGCGTTCCCCTGGTCATCAAAGCAGGAGATTGTGGAGTTGGTGCCCTCTACTGGCTGCAGCAGGAATAACAGGAGAAACACGAACATCACGCTGTGCTGTCGAAAAACAATTTTAAATTTAAAATACAAAATCTGACTTTGAAAATTAAAAGTGGAAATACACTTTAATGCAAACTGGATTTATGAAAAATGTTGTTCTGAACATTTGTGAATAGATACATAGCAAAAATGACTGCACAAATTATCCACTTTACACTTCTGCCTGATCGGAGACGCTGTTTTTAGGTGAATCATTTCCAAAACAAACCTAATAAAAACTCCACTGTTGTTTTATAAGAAGAAGCTGTTTTATAAGCAAACCTACCTTGCTGAGATGACACGACAAACTGACTGTAGAGGAACTCAGATTAAGTTTAGCATTTCTGTCTTCCGATTCTGCCCGAAACTTCACACGAAACTCGTCTAAACACTCCGGTTACATCCTCATTTTCTCACCAGCTGCGCTGGAATCACGAGTTCCTCCTCCTAACGTGTCTAAACGCGCATCGAAACACCAGACGCCGCCCTCGTTAGCAACCGTCGCTACGTGACGCCATTTTGGAAAGGGCAGGGCTCTATCGTACGGCATCGCGGGTGGACCTACGCTGATAATAAATAACGCGACTGTTGACTCTGTTAAGATTTAGTGAATTTGCACAACATTGCCAGAACTAATGTAATTCATGTGAACATAATGATTAAGTGTAAGCACGGCTTCCTGTCAGCAAACAAGTTGTACGTGGTGTTTAGAAATGATAAAGTTGCCCTATCCAACATGGCAACTTTATAATTTCTAAACACCACTAATTTACATATCCGTGGCGGTAGCTCGGGGATAACGCTGTTTGTTACTTGTTGCCACCTGCTGTTCTGGAGCGGTATTACACGGACTGAAATAAAAGAACCAAGATGAAAATTGAAAAAAATTCCTGAAGAAGAGGTCAGGTCAGAGGCCTGATTGTTTTTTTTTTTTGTCCTTAAATACACATTATAATAATCAGTAAAATAAGCTGCCACTGACCGAATGAAGAAAAGACACAATAATAAACAATAAAATTTAAAAATCTTTAAAAATGAGAAAATAAACTGTGGCAACACAAGGCTGCACGCACAGTCACAGGGAGCACCAACTTTCATAAGTCAGTGTGCCAAAAGACATCGTCCTGTGTACATCGGGAGCTGTGCTACTGGGGCTATTCTCACCACATGCGTTATCTCGTCTGCTATTTCAGTATGATGGACATTTGACGTGATTCAACAAGTTCGTGGCGATGCTGCAATTAGTCATCCGAGGTATTTTGAGTGGCACGCGCGCTTCAAGAGCGGAAGAACATCACTGTAAGATGAGAAGAGATCAGGAACACCTTCAACGAGCTCAACACCAGAAAATGCCGAAACCATTTGTCAACTTGTGCAGGATGATTATCCGAGAACAATCCACAACGTTGCTGCCGTCGTCAGGGTGTCATACGGAACAGTCCAGGCGATCTTCACGTGTCTTCCGTTCGTCCATGGCACGCTGAAGAGCCGGTCATCTCCACGACCAAAAAAGGCGAGACAGGTCCAGAGCTCGACCGAGCGCATGATCATCGTCTTTTTTAATATCCGCGGCATTGAGAATACTCTTCCCCAGGGGCCGGACCGTCAACAGCAAAGTCTACAGCCAGGTTTTAAGATTTAAGACGTCTGAGAAAGGACGTACAATGAAAAGACAGTTCTAACCTCGAAACAGTTTGATACCCCTCTCATATCACGTGTAAAAAAAATAATATGTGGGGGGGGGGGGGGGTGGTTATAAAATATGAAAATAAATGAATCAAATAAATGAAACAGAAAGAAGTCATTTGTTTATAAATAAAAATAATAATAACCATAATTTCTTTTTTTCAAATTCATGAAGGTAATCATGTGACAATAAAAAAAATCATGTAAAAGAAAGTCATGTGAAAATCAGCATATTGTCACAATAGATGTGTGCGTTTCATATGTTTAAAAAAGTAAAAAAAAATATCGATCGGTCCAGGTGAAGTAGCTCGGTGGTGCTGCTGCCCTCTGCACACAAGGGAGGGTCGAGTTTCATCGAAGACACACTGAGAGAGAGAGAGAGAGAGAGAGAGAGAGAGAGACGGAGGGAGAGATGGAGGGATGGCCAAGCTCTTGCCACCTTTCCCTTACTCGCACTTCCTTTCTTGTCGTACATTTATACATCCATCACCAGCTTCCATCAAGTCATCATTTCCTGATGGTCCTCGGAGTGTGTAAGTGTGTGTGTCTGTGTGTGTTTATGAGAGTTGAATCAATTAGCTCAGGTACTGTTCTTGCGAAAAAAACATCTTAACAGTTATTCTGGTCTCTGGTTCTTCATCTTCTTCTTCCTCCTCAGGTCTGAGATGTGGACACTTGTGACAGTGTTGATGGTCATCTTCGTTATTCTACCAGGTAACTCTGTGCTTTCACATAACATGCGGTTACCTAAGTGTAAAGTTACCCAGGTGTCCTTGGGTGCAGGTGCATGCAGGGTATTTTTATAGTTATTGATTATAGAGTTCCTTTAACGCAGGATCGTGGTGCAGCAGATGGACGGTGAGCTTCTCCAGGACGGAGATCTGCACCTGGGTCGGGACCACCATTATCCTGCCCTGCCGTTACGACTATCCACAGCCCTACAGTGCCACGCGGGTCATGTGGTTCCACATCACGGCTGACGGGAAACGGGATTTCGCCTACCACACGGACCCCAACCTGGCCAGCGTGTCCTACAGGGACAGGGTCAAGTACGTGGGCGGGACCAAGAGGTGCAGCCTGCAGATCACGGGTGTAAAGCTGAGCGACGCCGGTCAGTACCTCTTCAGGTTCGAGACGGACCAGCAGCAGGGGAGATGGACCTCGCCAGACTCCATCAATCTTTCAGTAACGGGTATGTTGCATTATATTACGTTACGTTCAGGCTAAAACAAATTACACTTATTACATCACAAGGCTGTCGAATTTAGGATTCTGATTGGTCAGAAGATCTTGCTTCATTTGACTGAATATAAAAGCATCTCTAATGAAGATTTCTGTGATGTAAGGAGTCTCCAGTTTCAGTGCTTTGTAACAGTCAAAAGTAAAATTGTCATTTCTTTCACTAAATGGATTTCTTAAAGTAATATCAATCATAGGATGATAATTTATAAACTTATAATAATAAACTTGATCAAATCTTTCCATGCATCCATTCCATAAAATACATTCATGTAGAGCGTCCCTGAGCTGTTACTACAGAAACAATAACCTACCAGATACAAGGGCATTAAAATTAACATTAATATAACACTCTGATGTGCAGCTGCACCACTGTCAGGGGTGCTGTTATAAAAAACTCATCAACACCTTCTGACCAATCAGGATCCAGCATCCTCTATATACACCAAGTGTGTTAACATTGCCGCGTTTGCTCTCACAGAGCTCCAGGTTCAGGTCCATCCTGCGCGAGTCTCCAACATGTTTGCATCAGGCGAGACGGTGTTTCTGAGCTGCGTAGCTCGAGGCTGTGCGGCTGTGGGAAAGACCTTCGCCCTCTACAGGAACGGAGTGAACCTGGGCTACTCGGACAAAGCGTCGCCCATCTACAAATTCGGCGGGCAGCACGCCGGGACGTACTACTGCAGACCCGTTCCACCGCAGAACGTCCAGTCGTCCAGCATCAGCCTGGCTTTGGGACGTGGGTGCCAAAACTTACTACTGTATCTATTGTCTATCTATCCTCATTTTCTTTCTTTCTTTCTTTCTTTCTTTCTTAACGCTAGAAGCCTGCACAGTATGCAGTGGACAGAGAGCGTACAATACCAGCTGCAATTCGCTTGCAGTCCCTCTTGCAGGTGGCAGAGGGCTTTAAAAATAATGAAGCACCCCTTTAATGTTCCCCAATGTCCTCTTCTGCTCTTTCAGATGCTCCACGTCACACCACGGTGCTGCTGAGTACACAGGGTCCCCTGACAGAAGGTGACTCAGTGACTCTGACCTGCAGCAGCGAAGGCGCTCCGGCGGTCGAGAGCTTCGCCTGGTTCAGAGAGGGTGAGAGCAGCAGCGTTCCTGACAGCTTCAAACCCGAACTCAAACTCTGGAGTCTGGACTACCGAGACCATGGGGAGTACTTCTGTGTGGCCCGCAACGCCATTGGTACCGAACGCTCCAGAGCCGTTCCGGTCAACGTTACCTGTAAGATCTAGTCCTACTGTAGCCTTCAGTTGAGTAACGTCAGTAATCTCAAATGCTCTTAAAACAGAGATGAATGTTTTGATCTTGCTTGGTTCCTCAAGGCTTCTTTGTATGGTAAGGGGTTCTAAAGAGTTTATGTGGAACAATTTCAGAAAAGGAAACTCAATGTCACAATGTCAGAGTTTAAGTGTTTACCAAGAGCATGGGCTCTTAAACTATTTACAGACTTTCAAAAACTTACAAAATTTGGCGGTTTATTAGAGGATGGCCCTATTGCCTTGGACCTCCAGAGTCCGGGGGTTTATGTGCATGGAGTTTGCATGTTCTCCCCGTGCTTGGTGGGTTCCTCCGGGTTCTCCGGTTTCCTCCCACAGTCCAAAGACCTGCAGATTAGGCTAATTGGTGTTCCCAAATTGCCGTAATGTTGGCCGGAGGTCCAAACACGCTCGTAAAAATGGGAATAAATACAATGGTCACCTGCACCACGGTTCCTGGATGGACTACAGAGGTTGGACTACATCCATAGAAGGATGGATGGAAGGTTTATTAGAGACATTTGATTCTCAGATTGTTGATCATAACTGCTGCTGTAAGTTGTGCTAGCTTGTACGTGTTAGACGTCTACTCTTTTCTTTCAGCGCTTATGAGGAAACTAAAGGTCACGTCCCAGACATTTAAACTTTAACACTTGTTAGTGTTGTGTTTTTCTGTCTCTCTTGCCTCTGATTCAGTGTCTCTGCCACAGAAGGGTAAAATTAGGTCACTGGTTCTTGTGTAATGTTTGTATTTTGGCAGAACATCATGTCACACTGGCATAGTTTTGTACATCAAGCCCACGAGGTTAAGGTTTAAATGTACAAATTTAGACCATAATCCAGGAAACTTGTGATGAGTGAGTCAGTTTCCAAAACCATGCTTCATTGTCTTCATGCTCTACTGCGTCACCTTGTTGCTGCTCCTCAGATCCTCCCAAGAACACGAAGGTCCTAATCAGCGCCACAGGTGACATCATGGAGGGCCACACAGTCAACCTGACTTGCATCAGCAATGCTAACCCACCAGTGAACAGATACGCCTGGTACAAGGTCTTCGGAGGTCAACCCTGGGCCAAAGGTTTCTTGAAGAACCTCACCTTCACCAGCGTGCACTCTCACCACGCCGGACAGTATTCCTGCACCGTGTGGAATGTTTTAGGAATGGGATTGTCTCCACCTGTCACCCTGTCTGTTCTGTGTAAGTGTATGTTTATTCTATTGTGTTGATGTAATGTGCAGAGCCACCTGCTGGCAGTGAGGTGAATTGCAGTGATATATACTTTGTACTTAAGTTGACTTGTATGGGGAAAAACCCAGCAGAGCTGTTCAGTTGTTCACATTTGGGGCGGAGCTTATTTCAGGGCTGGAAAAATGTACAAAGATGCCTCAAGCGAATAAACACGTGCAGAACTTTTGCACAGCAATACAGCGGTACCTTGGCATACAAACTGAATCCGTTCTGGAGGCGAGAGAATCCGTTTTGTATTGCGAAACGCATTTTCCTATAGGAAATAATGCAAATGCAGATAATCCGTTCCAGCCACCCAAAAATATTACCATTATTAGTATTTCCAACAATAGAATCATATTTTTTGCATATAAAAACAATAGAAACATTTAGAAAAGCATGTAAATGAAGTGAAATATGAAATAAATAGACATTAAATCTGACTTAACCTTAATTTATGATTCCTCTTGGCACCGGCTGCTTTAAAAGCCAAACTGAAAGCGGCTTCCATTTCTTCTTGCTACTGTTCTTGCATTCTTGGGACCCACGGTGCTATGTCTTCACTAAAATCTTACACCAAATGGAAAAAAATCGACAAACATATGTAACCTCGCTTTGTTTGGCTTCTGAAAGTATAACTTTACTGTTTTCCTTCAACGTTCAGGAAAAAAATACAACCTGAACATTAGTTTTCATCACTGATATTATGCCAGTGTTAAGTGATCCTACGAAGAAATTATTGAGAGATGTAATGTTCTATAACATACTGTAGCTCTGACTTGTCGTAGGAAAGTCATTCTCATCAAAGCCAGGTCAGGTTTCTCAGTGAAATAACAATCACTATGCTGCTACAGTACCTTTATTAGTCCTTGAAAACCCAATCAATCAATCAATCTCTCGCTCCTGCCAACCCTCACGTGTCCTTCCTCTTGACATCTTGTCTTATGTGCTCTTAAGTTTTGTCCTTTGTCTTTCAGATGCCCCTAAGAACACGTCGGTTTTGGCTCGTCCGTCCAGCGTGATCGAGGCAGGCGGGTCCCTGACCCTAACCTGCAGCAGTCAGGCGAACCCGGCAGTGGAGAACTACACCTGGCACCGGATCAATGCCGCTGACTCCTGGGAAACACGATCAGGCCAGAGCTACACCATCGCTGAGGTCAGCACCGGAGCCAGCGGCCAGTACTACTGCGAGGCCCGCAATCGCTTCGGGGTGCACAACTCTCCGGTCCTCACCGTCAGGGTGCGAGGTTAGTGAGCTTCACCGGCACCACTGTTCTGCTTTCACATCTTAGGGGATTTTTGTTATTATTTTATTTAAAGATCATCTTAACCTGAAATGAACCCTCACATACTGTCTGTCGTTCAGCTTTACACTCTAAATCTGATCTGGGATCGAGATGTCATGTGGCTGCTCATTCCCCTTCACTACTTTATGTCCAGGCAGATGTTTGTAATGTCACGTCTGCTTCTCTTTAGCTCAAATCAGAATCCAGAGGTTCTCAGTTCTCAGTCATGTGGGTTGAGTTCACATCCTTTTTAGTTACAGTAAACTAAATGACACAAATAGAACTTAAATGAAAGAATGAGGTGGCAATTAAATGCCATGATGATGTGTGCATGAATGTGTGAAACTGTGAAAGTGAAACTTTGTGCGTAAATTTAGTTTGTGTTTGATTGACAGGTCGGCTGAAGGTCATCGCTCTGGCGTCTGCAGTCGGTGTTTCTGTAGCACTCATCACTCTGACAGTCGCTGTCATGATCAGGTTCACAATTAGATATTTAAATTTTAATTATAATGGTTTTTTTTTGTTTATTTCATGCTTTACTCAAGGCCTTTATCTAAATAATTAATTAATTAATCAATTTCTTTAGTTATTTATTGGTTCATGTACTATTATTATTTTTACATTTTTATTTTATAATTTCTAGTCACTTTATTAAATCTTTAATATTTTTTTCTGATTTTTTTTGCTTTGTAGAGTATTTTAAGATGTATTTTGATATGTGAATAGTGCTATTTAATAAAGTTATTATAAAGTAAAACCAAATATATTATTATTATTATTATTATTATTATTATTACTATTATTATTATTATTATTGCTAGTGTTGTGGTTACACTATAATGTAATATTTCCTCTGCAGTAAGAACATGCACAGAGTGGACAGTGAAGCACTGGAAATAGATAAGCAGGTCGTGTCACTATCATTTTACCTCTTAAATGGTGTTAAAAGGTTGTACTGTGTGCATTAGAATCTAACATGAACATTTTTCTTTTAGCTCGGATCCCCCATGGAAGTCGACACGCTTTTTTATGAATGTCCTCAACCAACGTATCAGCCCCGGAGCTCGAAGATGGCAGACATTCCAGTGAGTTATAGAACTGGGTGTTTTTGCTACACATGTTTATTTTATGACTTCATTATGATGATTAGTACAAAAAAATATATTTATTTTCAGACAAAAAAAAATAACTGAAAAGAAAGCGTCTGGGTTTTGCTGCATGAAAGAAGAAGGGCTGTTTCTGGTTCTGCAGGATGTTCAGTAAAAATAAGCAGCTCATTTCCTTATACAACTGCACACACTGTACCTGAGACTATATTTTATGCAAAGCAGTTATTTGCTAAGACTTTTGCACAGTAGTGTATTCCTACAGGAATGTAGTAAATAAAAGCAACATTATACAGTAGTTCAGACGAATGAGAAAGTGTGAATGAGGGCTTGGACAAGTTGGACAAGCAGCTATCAAACAAGACTAGCTGTAAAAATGAAGCTAATGCTAACTGGCCTCATCTTACCTATATTTATTTATTTTCTAAGATTCTTAGAGAGATTTGTTTTAGGAGCTCAACCACAGTGTTAAAGTATATTATATACTATATTAGACCAGTGAATGAAAGTGAAGCAGCTAGCAAATTACAGTATCTGCTTCCTGCTAGCAAATGAACCGAACTAGCCTTGTGTCAACCTAGCAAAGTGGCTAGCATGCTTTCCGGAACTACAGTAGCTTTGAGCTGTGAATGTTTGAAAGAAGTGTGAAAGAGCTGCAAAAGAAAGAAAAATATCCCCTAGTCAGTAACACTTTACTTAAGTTTGGTGTTTATAAGGTTATATAAGTCTTACACAAGTAATATACATCTATATGTCTGTGTCAGTAAGATACTTAAAAAATTTTAGCTTTATTTTTTGTAACGTCAGGTACATAATGTACGGTATATAGTGACTGTACATTTGTTATTTGTTGTATACAACTCAAAAAACAGTTTTTAACTTAACTCTGAGCTGTTTCATGACTACTTGGCATGCATGTTGGAATAAACATTTGTATAGGTTACAATTAGTGATGCGCGGGTCGGGTATTTTTCCAACCCACGGGTCCCGCTTTTATGAAAGTATTTGGCCCGCCCCAGCCCACCCCGCCCCACTGTATCTATTTTTACAACCCGCCCCGCCCCCGCAACCATTAAATGATGTAAATTCTCAACCTCAATTTCTCCCGCACCTCGTCTTCCATCTTCACTTTTATTTCTTTGTTTTTGTTGTGACAGGCAGCGGAATTGCACGCAACATACATGGATTTTTTATTTAATTTTGTTTTTAATGACCCGCCCCAACCCGTCCCGCAAATAAAGCGACAATTTCTTTACCCGCCCCAACCCAACCCGCGGGATACCCGCGGGGTCCGCGGGTTACCCGCGGGGTCCGCGGGTTAAAAGACGACCCGCGCATCACTAGTTGCAATGTATGTCTGCTATTCGAAAAAGTGGCGTATTGGGGTGTAGCCCCATGAACACAAAGAAAAGAAGGACACAAATATTTTCACAAAGTCTCCTGCTTCAGTGTTTTTACAGTAGACATTTTTGTCAGATGTTACTCTGGTATACTGAAGTATAATTACAGTACAAGCATTTCATAAGTGTCAAAGGCTTTCATTGACAATTAAGTTTATGCAAAGAGTCAATATTTGCAGTGTTGACCCTCCTTTTTAAATGCCTCTGCAATTCACTGGCATGCTGTCAATCAACTTCCCTGACTGATGGAGCCCATTCTTGTGTAATCAATGCTTGAAGTTTGTCAGAATTTGTTTGTTTCTGTTTGTCCACCGGTCTCTTGAAAGTTAACCACAAGTTCTCAATGGGATTAAGGTCTGAGGAGTTTCCTGGCCATGGACCCAAAGATTTGATGTTTTGTTTTCCCGAGCCATTTAGTTATCACTTTTTCTTTATGGCAAGGTGCTCCGTGGCAAAATTGTAAGTGAGCTCACTCCTTTGGCTAAGAAGCAACCCCACACATGAATGTTCTCAGGATGTTTTACTGTTGGCATACCACAAATGAAATTTTGTATCCGTGACCAGAAAACCTCTCTTTTTAACTTAACTCTGACTCAGAGCTGTTTCATGACCTGGCATGCATGTTGGAATAAGCATTTATAAATGTTCATATAGGTTTAAATATAACTCAGAAAAGAGTGGAGTAGCTGTAGTGTAGCCTTATGAACACCTTTAGATAGTATGGTTTTACCCGGCACTGTGATTAAGTGTCTCAGCTTAAAGAAAGGTTTGATGTTTGTGTTAGGAGGAACCAGAAGACATTCATGACAACCTTCATCCTTCCATTGTACCCCTTAAGGAAGCTGTGGAGAAACCCTGGACAGATGAGAAAGGCGGCGAGGGCGGGAAAGTCAAATTTGTCACTGTGCATTACTCTCGTACAGCAAGGTTAGACCTTTAAACCTAGACTAATATAAACACTCTTGCAGGTAATGGAAAGAATAATAAAAAAAAAACTAAAATGATCAATCTGGCTAATCACAAAAAGGAAATGTTGTGGATTAATTATTATTTTCTTTTTCAGCCGGGACCAAGTGCAGGTCACAAACCTTCCACAAGCTGGTGCTGCAAAGTAGCCTAAAGACAGCCACAGTGTTGTTTATTCTGTCCTGGCTAAACAGCCTAACTGTTGAAAACTGTGTCTTGATGTTTCAGTGTTCAAACTGTCCTTGTACGTTTAATTATCCTGAGATAAATCGCTATAAAATGTAACCATAGTCTGGATCCTGCTATGCTAATGGAACGTGCCTGAAATATACACTGTAAAATGCAGTACACTGCGGCTGGTTAATGTTCAGGTTTAGCATACCATGATGCAAACGTAGCCATTCTAGGTCAAATCTTAAATCTAATCAAATAAATATCATCCATCATTAAAATGAGGTCATACTATGTTTGTTGTACTGCCAAAAAAGTTTTCAAATCTAATCTCTGGTCTAAGCTCTAGCACTAATGTTATGGTTGATATCATGGATCTTACCTAAATCTGTTCAGAATTTATTAAAATCTACTAAGATATCTTCCAGTATTAATCTGAGATTGTTACTGTGAGAAATCCTAGCCGATTTTGATGTCACTGTTCAATGTCAGTTAACATGAACCTCATCCTTATGAAGCTTGATGTAAAACAGATGTTTTGTTGTACTTGATTCGACTTGATGTTTCTACTCTCTCAATTAAACTATGCTCTTTAAAACATCATAATCCAGTGTGTATGATAGTGTGTTGATTAATATTCCATAACAGTAGCTCTGACGGTAGTGCAGCTTCAAATCACAACTTGTATGTGTATGTTTGTTTCCATAATAACCGCTTATTCTTGTACAACGACTGATTCACATGGATACCAAAGAATACTAAATATCCATTCATCCCTTTTTCCATACTGCTCATCCTGTAGGGTGGTGGGGGGGTTATCTCAGGGCAAGGCGGAGAGGACACCCTGGATGGAGCGCCAACCTATTGCTGGTCACAAGTACAGTATACCTACACACTCATACAAACACTTGGGGCAATTTGGAAATACCGGTTAGCCAAAAAAGGTGGAGGTGTTAAAAGACCATGCTAACCACCATGCCTCCTAAAACAAGCAAGTCATATCATTTTTTTTCTTAGGTGAGATGTTTATTGAACACTGATGTAAGGAGCCTCCAGTGTCTGTGCTTTGTAAGAGTCTGATCAGCAACCGTAAGTCTCCTGACATTTCCAGGACAAAGGACTTTACACTTTTACGTTGTTGTATTTCTTAACTTCAAGAAAGAGACACATACAGTAGATAGACCTGAGGAGAGATTGAATGTTTATAGCTGCTATAATGAACTGTAAGTAAGAACTTGTTTCACCATAAATGTAACTAGAAATGGATTTTCAAAAAAGGTGTCAATGTTTAACCCATGAAAATGTAGCCATTGACAAGTTGCTGGTTAAGTACAAATAATAACTTTTCGGTTGTTTAGTGTAACTCTTGCAGCATGGTGACTTAGTGGTTAGCACTGTCGCCTTGCAACTCCAGGATCCCAGTTCATTTCCCGCCACAGTGATTGCAAGGTCTCCCTGTGTTTGGTGGGTTTCCTCTGCATACTCTGATTTGCAATGTATGTTAATTGGTGCTCCCAAATTGCCCATAGTGTGTGAGTGTTGACCGGAAGTCCCACCACGGTCGTAAAATAGGGATAAGTGCAAGACTAAAAAGGTTCCAAGATGAAAGGATGGAAGTGTAACTTTGCAAGATTACATAAAACAAAACACTGCAATCCTGGAATTTAAATTAGGGTGCAAATGCTAACTTATTACAACTGGAAAAAATAATAAGTTGTCCAGGAGACATGTGACTGGGTCATGTGCTTCTAAGATCATGCATATAATATATATATTTTTCTTTCTTTGTTACTTCGTTTCTGCTGTTACTGCTTTTCTGTTTTATTAATTAATCCTGAATACACTTCACTGGAGTATTATTGCAATTATAAGATTATATATTGAGTTTTAAAAAGGTATCATTTATTTATCATCTTTACAAAGATATGCATTAGACTTTCAAAAATATACTACACTTGGTTAGGAGGCTTATTATTTAAAAAAAAAATCTATATTGTTTTAATAGAATAAAAAAAAACAATATATATATAATTCACAAAGACTGCCCTGTTATTACATCATGAACTTATCACCATGTTTGAAGACTTTAAATTCTAATGAAACACATAATAACCTGATGTCTAAGCTTATATTTATACAGCTACCTTTTCTGACACTGTGAGTAAATTGAATAAATATAATCTGAATACAGAAGATACAGTCCTGCTGTTGATCTGTCAGCAGTCACAGGTTGCATTCATCATTAAGCACTGGCTGGAGGGATTTTGAGGCAGCATGTCTGAAAGGAAATAATGTTCCATAGTTAATTTGTCGATCTCTATGATTTTGCCTTTTGTGAAGTACATTGTAAGAAAAGCAATCTTTACCTTTTGGAACAAGCAAAAATGGTGGCTATTACTGTGAGCAGGAGGAGAACTCCAAGCACAATGCCAATGGTAGCGGCAGAGCTGCTTCCTTTTTCTAAACACGCACACACACACACACACACACACACACACACACACACAGTTAATATACATGTAAACACATATTACTGTTTGTCAGAAACAATCCCACCTCCTGTCTTAGCCAGTGCTGAGGACATGTTTGACGTTTAGGCTATAAATAAATCTCTGATTCTGCTTATCATTACTCTTTCATTTGTTACCAACAGGAATTCATACACAAACTCTACACCATTTTAAAACAGACATCGTTTTGCTCGTTTGGCAAATCAAGGTGTTCCTCAGGGTTTTGTTTTAGGAACGCATCTTTTGTATCATTTCAAATTCTAATAATCCAGTTTCTATCTTTTTTATTTTACTGTTATGTTAAAGATTGTCATATTTCCCACATTTCTCCCATTTACTGTACGTATCATTACACAATAGGGGAACAGGAGCGAAGATTAAAATTAAAATGAAGATGACTTCAGTCTAAGGCTGCAATCCTTAGGATTCAGAACTATAAGAAAAAAAACTTAAACTCTAAATGGGAAAATTGCAATGAAACAATCGATCAACTCGTGATTCCAAGTTGGAAATGTCTAGTACTCCTCCTACTGTATGTATCTGAAGTAAACACAGCTGATTTGTTTGTGTACAAAAAATGTGTTTTTTTTTTTTTGTTTGTTTGTTTTTTTTACCTTTTTCCTGTCTTATCCGTCTCATGTTCAATTCACAAATCCAGAGACTTGTCTTACAAACATTTTCCAATGGAACCACTGTAACATGTTTAGGTCAGACCGATACTCTGAACTGACTCAGACATTTCCACGTACAGTGGATTGCAGGATGTTTGCAGGGTTTTTTTTAAGAGTTATGGAAAGAGTCTTCAGCACCTGTTCCATTTTCAAGTTTCACAGACATTCCACAACATTAACATTTAGCTATAATGGATAAAATGTACGTCATTCCTTAATGAATGAAAATTCTAGTTGCATGAAAGGAATCAACTACTTCATGATATTCTCACATAGAAAACTCATCAGCTTTAAGGTGTCAACATTAACTCACATTTATTACATTGATTATTTTCTTAGCAGCCACACATGGAGTGTTTTATTTCTTACTTACGTATATAAAGAACATTATAAAAACCTCAGGAGTTTCCCAAGACTAAACATTCTGGGGTGTTTTGGAACAACAAATCTAGAATTTGTAGAACTCTATAAATCTATCACACAGGGTTGTACAGTACAGTATAACCACATGCATGTGCTTAAGAACAGTTATTAATTAACCGTTATCAAATACCCATTTTGAACATTTGAATGGATAAGTATGTGTGTATAAGTCCGCTCACTCAGTTACTTTCACTTCCTCTTTACGGTCGGTAAAAGAAAAAAAACTTTGTGTTTTTTTGAGGAAATGTCTGACCTTTAAACTTTCTTTCTATTTAAAGTCAAGATGTCTGTGACAGACAGGAGGAAGCTGCCGAGTCTCCAGTGGCAACGGGAGGAAATGTTTGGTATGTGTCATAAAAATAAAAGACTTTGTGTATTGTATGCCCTTCAGGATTTGTATAAGATTAAATCCAGTCTGCACAAAAATCTAAATAATAATTAAATATATATTATTATATAATAAAAGTTGCATAATAAAAATATATATATTATATACATGCTCTTAGAAACACATGAGCCAACATACTGTGCAATGTGAAAAATTATCATAAATATACAGTATATAATAAATGAATGAAAATTTGTGTGTTTCATTCATTCATTCATTCAATCATCTTTTGACAGGATCACAGGGGCCAGGAGCCTGTCCCAGGAGACTTTGGGCACGAGGCAGGGTACAGGGTGCCAATCCAACACAGGGAGCGTATGCACATACACACACACACACACACACACACACACACACACACACACACACACACACACACTATGGGCAATTTGTGA
>JAQQZS010000019.1:725502-736977 GCA_030068045.1 Platyallabes tihoni | reverse complement strand
TGTACAACCTACAGTTTTTTTGTTATCCCTCTCTTTCTGTTTAAATGTGAGATTCTGGAAACACATAGACCTTTTGCAGGAGTGGTCGGGTCAGGAAGAAAATTATTCTAAGCGGGCAGCGGGAGAACAAAGAGTGATATATAGCGGGAGCGGGCGGGTGCGGGATAAAACCTCGCGGGAGCTAAAAAAACAGTCCCGCGCAGACCTCTATTTCAAAGCTCTACACCAAGTCGAATTTCCCCATAAGAAATAATGAAACTCAAATTATTCGTTCCACATAAAAAAAAAACAATACATAAAAATAATTAACACAAAATATAAAGTAAACATAAAACAAATGAACCTGCACTATAACTTTAAAAAAAGTTAAAATAAATCCCGGAAGATAAGTGTTTCCCTTTGTGCGTGCAGGTGCTGTGTGTGTGTGTGTGTGTGTGTGTGTGTGTGTGTGTGTGGCACGGCGTCCAATGATGCGAGCGGACACAGACACAAAGAGCAGGCTGAGCCTTGTGCAGAAAATGGATCTTTAACCTCTCTAATGAGACTTGCTTTTGCTTTACACGCGCGCTGTACACAAACGTTTACAAACACAAAATAAAATATGTTTTACGCACACACACTTGGTCACAGTGTTATAGTAAACAGTACACGCGTGCATGGATGCTGATTATGCCAGTAAGAGACGTGCACTACGACCCAGCAGGGGAGACAATTACCCACAATTCCACAGCACAAGAGAGAGAAAAAACATTGGCTCAGTTGTGATCACGTGACGCTTGACGTCAAAACAAGAAGTGCATGCGTGATACATGATACTCGGTACTCGTAAACCAAGACTTGTTCGTTTTCCAAGTCAAAATTTATTAACAATCTTCTTTCATGTTGCGGAACACTCGCAAACCGCATTACTCGCAATCTGAGGTAACTGTGTGGTAATGAGGTAGTGAGTTGAGGTAGTGAGAGGAGAAACAGTAAGCAGTAAATGTTCCTTATAAGTAGCAGCAAAGATAAAAATAGTTTGTGCAAATTAACAAGTGATGAAACCTGTGCAAAAGAGCATTTATAGGTTGGTGTCTACAATAGTTTGATAGTGTTGATCAGTGTGTTTGCGCATGTGTTGAGTTATCAGTCTAGTCTCAATGTTTTGAGGTAGTTTAGTAAATCTGAGTTGTTGTGTGTGTGTGTGTGTGTGTGTCAGTTGTTTAATTAATTAATTAATTTTGTTTCATGACATTCAGTTTTTGGATTTCGTATTTAATTCTTTGATTGCATGTTGCTCTTCTGATTTTCATATTTAATTTTTTGTCATGCATTTGGTTTTATGATTGCACATTGGGTTGTATGATAATATATACAGCTTCATGCTTCACTTTATTCTCAAATTAGCAAAGCACGGTAATTTTACTAGCTAACAACAGTATAAACAGTATAAACAGTATAAACTAAAGTGTATGCATTCCATTGTAATGTCTCTATGTACAGTATGTTTGTGCTACATTATTTGTCAATGAAAAACTCAGTCAATGTAAAATGATCCTGGAAAAAACTCATCGTCACCATTAGCTAGAATTTGACTTTGACATTTGTTGGCTACTGGAATTGATTAGAGTAACATTAAGGGATGCTCATCCTTAAACGCCACACTGCAGTCCAATTTCTTAGACACACTCAGAAAACAACAGTTTACAATAGTGCAAGCAATTAATTATATTGGCTCACCTGAAATAATCAGAGATGTCCACAGGCATCTGTTCTCAAAGTAACGCTTGGACAACTTATCCATCTTGATCTTACAGAAGTCTGAAAAACAGAGGAAGAGTATTTAGAGGTTTGTGTTGTGTGTGAGTCTACTGTTCTACTTCCTTTTATACCCTTGTGTGTGTGTGTGCGTGCGTGTGCGTGTTCATTTTGTCATGGCTGTTAGAGGAAATCAACCTTATTTCATTTAGCAGTTTTTCCACTTGTTTCTGTGACTGCAGCATGTTTCCCTGGTTACAAACCATATCATTATGGTCTGTCCCATAAACTTTACTGAGGTACTAAACTGTACCACAGGAGTGGCTAAGGAGGGGGAAACGACCGTTAGTCAGAAAGAACACGAAGTAACCATACTGGATGCTCTACAACATTAAATCTAACAATAAGTGGAGAAAATTTACTGTATGATATGAAAACAATATTACAGTTTTAACTGGACGTGCGACTTACAATATAAGGGGAATAAAACAATCCAGGATGTGCTATAATTAATAAATAAGTAGGAGTAAATAGACCTTCATAGTTTTATAATAAGTTGTATGCACTAAAATGTTCGAGCGAGTGTGGTTTAGTTATTAATGCATGATTAAAGCTTTGTTGACGTTTCTTTAGTGACTTTATAACTCGACTAGACATCAAACGAGAGCTTCACTCTTAACCTAACTTCGACCAACATGAAGATGTTTTAAAGGAGGCCCATCTCGTCTGATGTTTCGCCACTTTCTTTAAATTGGAGTATAATTCTGTTATTTCAAGATTCCTAGCTGTTGCTCCCTGAGACAGTCCACCATCCGGCTCACCAACAATCTGGTCTCTTTGAAGACTTAACATTCTTAATGTACAATAATGAGGACAAACATACATCATAAACATCTTCATTTACACTGCTTATTCTGTGTACAGGGTTGCGAGGGGCCTGGAGCCCATTCCCAGGAGACTTAGAGCACGAGACGGAGCAACACACGCAATTTGGGAACGCCACTTAACCTAACCTTTAGACTGTGGAAGGAAACCGAAGTATGCGGAGAAAACCCACCAAGCACGGGGAGAACATGCAAACCGCGACCACACAAACCAGAGGCAGGAATCGAACCCTGACCCTGGAGGTGTGAGGCCACAGTCTAACCACTACACCACCATGGTGCACACATTTAATCATAAAATTCATGATTATGAGTCTACTTACTGTACGTCTTGTTTGTGTGTGTGTGTGTGTGTGTGTGTGTGTGTCTCATGCGTAGAAAGGTATGCAGTCTGTGCAGACCACCTGGATGTGCTACATCACAAATTGCACTTCTGTACTTAAACAGTGCGCCCTTACAAGTGTTTCACATAGACTAGACCACTGTGTAGTACAGTTTTGTGTGGTTTGAGACGCAGCCACGAGCACCTGAGCCCCTCCTTTTAAGCACACCTGGCCCACGGGGACAGCTCTCACTGACCGGAAGAAGAGAGAGAGAGAGAGAGAGAGGGAGGGAGGGAGAGAGAGAGGGAGGAAAGGGGAGTGAGAGAGGAACAGCGTCTATCCTGGGTGTCCATGAAAAAGCTCCCTTTTTAACCGAATAAAAGGAAAGCGCGGTGACTCCAGGGACGAGCTAAATGTCAGAGTGGACGTGGTGAGGGACATCTGCTCATGTTCTGTAGGACTTCATACAGACAGACACCTGCTGCTGAGGAACAAGGTGAGAGGTTTAATTCCCGAAAAACAGAAAAGAAAAGCCGCGTGTTTTAGCGGATCAGATGCGACTTTAGAAATCAGTCGTTTATTTAGTAAAAGTTTCAAACCTGCCGCTTTGATGTTTGTTGCTGTCAGTTGCTAAAATAATAATCTAAACAAAACCCAAACTTCAAAGACATCGACTGTTTAAATATTTAAACCGTTTCAAACGGTTTTTCTTTACTTTTTTTTTTTTTTTTTTGCCTTCGAATCCTCATAAATGTCGCAAATCTTTGGCACTTGGATCTAGAACTCGGTTTGCCCTTTGGTTTATTTAACTTGCTTAACCCTTCTTTCAGCTGCTGGAGTTTGTTTCATGTGCTGATTAAATTAAACTTCTGATCATTCAGAATAAATAAATGAATGATAAATCTTTGATTGGCAGGTGAAGTGAGGTATTTCTGGGGGAGACCCGCATCCTCTTGGTTTCCTTTTTTTCTTTCTGAAGGGAGATGACAGAAAAAAAGATAGGTGAGTACACACACACACACACACACACACAAACACACACACACAGTCTTGTTTTGACATGGAGCTAGACATCTGTTAAACATTAATAAGGTTAGACTGAAGCGGATTAGACATGTTTTGTTCAAACTTGGTGTAAAAGCTCGTTATTAGTACTGTAACAAGGTGAAAAGTCAATGCTGACCAGCTGTCCACTTCAAGATGTTAAGATCTATGTTAAGAATGACTTTTTTTTTGGACCAAGCACAGAAATAGCACTTGATGATTCACTGTTCAGAGTCCTGTTTGTGACGATTACTCAGTCTGCTCACGACAAACACATTTTCCTTATTAAAGTCGGCATTGACATGTACGACTGTTCATCACGATTCTGTCACAGATGTAATAACATAATTTTTAGTTGTGATTTGAGATCAGCGGTTCTGACACATGTATCGTGACGCCTCCCAAAGCCACTTTAGGCAATGACAAAAGGTTGACAAGAAATTCAGTGTTTTTCTTCTATTTTTGTGCATTAAACAGTAAGTAGGAAGGAACTTTATTTAAGTAAAGTGATTAGGGAACTAAGAAAACTTCAGAGTTTTGATTTGATTTAATTCATATGATTTGTTCAGCTTGGTCACTTACTGTTTTATAACCTGATCTAAAGATTTTTTATTTATGGTGGATAACATTAGTGTTTATACATTTATAGCCTCTATATGCATCGTTTATAAGCAGCATATTCATGCATTACGCAGACTATATCCTTTAAGCAATAACACGCGAGAGGGAGTGCTGTTGTGATGAATATCAGCATGGCTGTGATGTGGTTGTAGGCATGATGCCACAGCCTGAAACACTTATTTCAACTTATTCCACTTTCGAATATCATCTCCATTAACTTCCAGGTTCTGGGGTTAAATCCCAAATGGCAATAAATTGGAAACGCTAGCATGCTAGAGTATACAATCCCTTGTCACAAACACCAAGTAGTGCCCTTGATTTAGGGTTAGAGTGGGATTTGGGATTCAGGCTTATGTTGGAAGTTAGTCTTGTAGCTCACCTTAGGCATAAATAAAACAATACGAATGAGATTCAGAGCGAGTTAGCATTCAGAGCAGTTATTAAGAAGACAGCATGTTGTTTAAGATGAAATAACGTTATCAGATGTGTGTTCTTGCGCGAAAGTGCTTATGTGACTGGTTGTGAATGTGGGTTTTATTGGTCCAGGGGTAGCTCAGTGGTTAAGCCATTGGACTACGGTTCAAAAGGTCCCAGGTTCAAGTCCCACGACCACCAAGTTGTCCCTGTTGGACCCTTGAGCAAGGCCCTCAACTGCTAAGATGTATAATGAGATAAAAATGTAAGTTGCTCTGGATGAGGGCGTCTGACAAATGACTAAATGTAATGTAAATGTTTTGGCAGGCAGCCTCTCTCTCCTCAGTACTGCTGCACAATTCATTGATGCAGCAACAGACAGTTAGTGTAATTCTGATTATTAGAACACCTGATATGTAGTGATACGTATCCCAGTGCTGTTACTGTCCACTTGTTTAATGCCACTCGTACCACCACCACTCGTTGAATGCCTCTCGTCCAATCAAATTACTGGTTCAGACCTAACTGTTGTATAATGCAGGATGGAATATAGCTGCAGGTTAGGACCAGCTGATGTCTATTTGAACTCAACACCATCCAAGCATTAAAAGTGTCAGACCATGGCAGAGACAAAGAAGTGAAGATTTGAATGCCGTTTTGCGTAACTCCACATTTGACTTCTTCACACTTGCTACAAACTGAGATTTTTTCAAGGGGACGTGTTATCTTTTTAATTCAGCTCGGTTGCTTTTACATTGTAATAATTTCCAATCAAGACAAAATTCTCAGGAATTCAGCAGAGGGTGCTTTCTTTTGGTTTATACAATTACTGTTAGAAAGACTACAGGGCTGCGTGTCAAACTATTTAGAAAAACATTTATAATATAAGATAAGAATGTATTTTCAATGTTTCTGCATGTGCTTATGGAGCTTTGGAGACCCGTCCCTATCGTCCATTGACGGAATAAAATATTCTCAGTATATTTCATGCACTTGGTGGAGAACAAATGTAAATGTATCGATGTAAGTGTAAATGTATCGATAACAAAAGGACATGTACTTTTTTTCGTGGGAAACATTCCACATCGAAAAATCTCGTTTTATATTGTGACAGATTTTAAACACTTCACACTCACATACAACTTATAATAAAATTCTCTAAATGATAATTATTTAACAATCGCCTCGGTTTTGATCCACCATTAAAAATGTAAAATAACAAATTAACGAACTATTAACTAATACGAGAGGCGTTCAAGTCAAACCTGGACTTTTGATTGTGCAGAATAACAGAACCGTTTATTTCTCTACATAATCTCCTGCTACATTAATGCTCTTATCTCAGTGTTTCATTAGTGCTTGGACACCATCAAGGTAGAAAGTTTTCTCAATACGTCAAAGCCATGATCAGGCAGCCTGTCTGATTCATGTCTGAAACGCCGGCCTCCAAGGAAGTCCTTTAATTTTCTAAACATGTGGAAATGACTTGAAGCGAGTTCAGGACTGTACGGGGATGTGACAATAACTCCCAGCCGAGTTCCTGTGATGTGCAAGTGGTGTTGGTGAATGATTGTGTCTATATTTCCCATAGACAGATGTGTCGATTTCATAAGTTGGACAAATTATCTGTCGATTTTTTTAAGGATCAGGCGTTCCACTCGTTGAATGTTGACGACTGCAGTGGGCTTCGAGATGTACGGATTTTTGCACCTTTCAAAATCTTAATCGCATTCACCAGTAAGTCCCGGTTTGACTCGAATGCCTCTAGTAAGTTGAATAGGATGATTGGAATTAACAGCAGGTGCTCACTGAGGGCTGCCTGATTTGTTAAAAAAAAAAAGAATAAAAAATCACAGCGATTATTTTGACACTTTATTATTTAATTATTTTGATTTTGCATTTAAATCACTATTAAACGTCCCATTTTGTAATCAAACATATTTACCTTGGCTAACAGCAAATAATTAGACAATACTCTCATTAAGAGGATGTTTACCAATATTTATTCATCACCTAAAAATGATGCAAAAAATAAACAAATACTTAAGTTATCGACAACCTCTACATAAATTCTAGACTATATGTACATTACCTGCATGAAAGATAAACAATAAAAAAAAACCTGTATATAAAAAAAATATACAGGTTTTTTTTATTGTTTATTTTTTATTAATTGTGCAGCACTTGCACTGACACTGGAGACTCCTTCAATAAATGTGAAATTTACACACGTTTTAAGTTTGTTTATGTGATGTGCCCTTTGTGTGGGTCCTCATGTTGAGCTGTTATTACAGTATAAAAATGACATTAGAATTAGAATTCTACTTCTAATTCTAGTATTAGAATAAGCACATTAATATTACTGATCAATATTGTCAAGGCTGCTGTTTTAGAAAATAAATCAACACCATCTGTCCGATCCAGAATTTAACGTCGCTGTGGCCGAACCTTTATGCAGAATATCTCAAAAAATATACAGTATGTATATCCAGTAATCTGTCAAAATAGTACGAACAGACTCAGTTATCACGTAATCATTTGTATAAAATAGAGAAGATTACAGATTAAACCTGCACAGACTCTGTTTAATAAATAACATGTGAATTCAGTATCCACACAGATGTCAGTTACACTGTGTGTGTCTCTAGGCTTTAAATCAGATCCTAGCATCGTCTCGAAGTGTTTTGGTTAAATCCGAGCAGACTCACCTCAAAGAAACGCAGCGATGAGCGAAAAAACTGTTACAGTGCCACTAGGAGTAAATTTTTTGTCTCTGCCCGCTCAACTGTAACCTGACCTCAGAGGTGTGTCTGTATCATCCTATACAGTCTGCTGAGTACGACACACACACATACACACCGTACTGTACACTTAATAACCCTCTGCATACAATAGTTGACATCATGATTATGGGTTACAGCGCGCATTGTCGAGTAGAAATAATGGATATTTATACCAAATGCCCAGTCTGAGCGGCGATGTGTGTGTCTCCGGGAGACACGTGGAACTGATCCAGTCTGCTGTGTGTGTGTGTGTGTGTGTGTGTGTGGTATGAGTGCATTCCTCAGCGTAATACCATTAAGCTGTTTTACTGGAAACAGCTTCAGCAGAGCTCATGACTCACAGCCGTGACTCACAGCCGAGGACTCGGACCCGTGCAGGAGTGTGTACCACAATGAAACACCTCCAACTCCAGGGGTTCATCATTCAGCTTCATTTTGTTTAAAGATAATGTGAGATAACTTCAGTTTGATTCAGGAGAGTTTGCTCGGTCTCATTCGGTTTATTTCAAATCGATTCAGTTCACGGTGACGCGGTGCGTCTTGTTGATTCCTTTTCATTACATTCAGTTGAATCCAGTTTGAATCACTGAAGGGTTTGATTTAATTCAGGATGCCACAATGTGATTCCGTTTAATTCAGTTTGATTCAGTTTAATTCAGTTTAATTCAGTTTAATTCAGGGCCCCACTGTGGAATTATATTTGATTTGGTTCAATTTGATTCAGTTCAGGGTTCCAAAGTTTAATTTTATTTGATTCTGTTTACTTTATGGAGCTGCTATGTGATTTAATTTAAATTCAGCTTATTTGATTCAAGTCAATTATCCACAGCTCTGCACTGTTATTAGATTAAATTCAGTTCTATTTGATTTTATTTCTATAGCACCTTTACAAAGAATGAACATTACTATACAAAAAATATTAGCCGTTACGTACATTAAATGAAGAAATCATTCCAGAAAGATGGAATGTGTTTATATTTGATTCAGTTTAATTTAATTCACTTTAGTTCAATTTGATGTAATTCAGGCGCTACAATGTGATTCTGTTCGAAAACTTGAGTTTAATGCAGTGTTTCACAGTGATGTTTTATTTAATTCTGTTTAGTTCATCATGGTTTAATTCAGGGTGCCACAGTGCATTTGATTCAGTTTGATTTCAGTAAGTTTGATTAAATTCACTTTTACATGTGATTTGTTTAATTTAATTGTATTTCATTCAGTTCAGGCTGCTGGAAAGTGATTCTTTTTCTTCTTCACTTTCAGCGAATGTGATTTGATTTATGGAGCCACTGTGTGATTTTATTCCAAGTCAATCATGCAAGGCTTCTGCAATGTTATTAGATTAAATTCAGTTCTATTTGGTTGAGTTTACATTTTATTCCTACAGTATAGGATCTTAAAAATAAAAAAATCACGGTCACTATTCAAAAAAATGAGCATTGAATAAAACAAGAAGAAATAAGAACGTAATAAAAGTATTATTTTGGATGGTTAAATTAATTGTGCGGTAATAATAAAAAATATTGACGTCTTTTGAAAGCAACTAATGGGCAAACTCATTAGTTAATTAATGACACATTTTATAGAAATGTAGTAATTAAACATACAAAAAGAAGAAAATAAAAGTGATGTGTAAGAGGAAAAAATTATAAAGCATATTAGTATTAAATTCATGTAATTAGTTAATATTTTACAGACATTAAGTCCCATTTTCTATTTTCCATTGGACACTCATGCAGTACAAATGGTTTACAATGTGATAATTAGATTCCCTGCAGTAAGTGTACATAGTGACTTTTATAGTACATACAGTAGTGTGACTCTCCTTTAAGTCTATTGTGTAGAGCTAAAGATGACAGATCTCTAAAAATGGTAAATTTATAATGTCAGGAATTAAACAATTCAGTAAATAAATAAGAGACTAATTTAGAATGAAATATTTCGGTTTTATTAGATTCAGCTGAAATAGATCTGGAACATGTAAAAATAAATCTTTTAATCATTCCGGATATTGTTTTTTTTTTTTATTAATTACCTTTAATGGTGTCTTTAGCTAATTTGCTGATTTTAAAACACCTTATTCGTATCTGTTATTATGAATGATTCTGGTGATAAATCTCTTTTGAAAAGAAAACACACAGAAGATGAATGCTTATTTCTTATCAGATATTTAGTTTGTGCTGTTATTACCTTAGTTTGACATTTTGTGATCATCAAGAGGAAATCACAATGCCGTACGTATATATACTGTGTAAACGTACAATATTTATATATTTTTTCCTTTACTGAGCAGAATTGTACTCGCAGCAGACGCAGTTTATTTAAACGTATAAGACGTTGTTGGCAGTCAGGTGTGGAAGTCAGAAGTGGGGAAACTGGGAGCCGTGTGCACCGGCAGATCGCAGTGTCAGGACTTTTTCCAGGTGCGACACAAAAGTGGTGTTTGTTCAGTGGTGAAATGGGTCAAACTGGCCGCGGACGCGCTCCGGGCTCAGGACGGCCGAGACTGGCCAAGAAGTGTCGCTCTGTTTCCTTTATTTAAAGCCCAGGAAAACAACATGGAGCCAACTTTAATTTCAAGAAAATACATAGAAACCTGTTAAATATATAAACCTTTTAATAGGGCTGAATGCAAAAGTTTGCACTTTTTGTTTTAGCAACAAAACATTTTTGTTCCTTACGTGAATGATGTAATCACATAAACAAATGTCATGGCCTGAAATAACCCCATCCTGTTTTAATTGTCCTGAAAAGGATTTTTTTTTTTCTTTTCATTTTGTGTCAAGTTTAAACACCGCAGCAGAACCTGTGCAGTGTTCCTGGTCATGGTGTTCAGTCTATGTGACAAATTCCAAACATGCAGTTTCCTTAGCAAGCTATTTCTCCAAGGTCACGCTCTGCTAACTGGAAAACATCTCAACATCCAAACAGTGCTGTTATAAAACAGGAACATGAGAAATGTCCCGATCCTTATATTGAAACAGTTCAACTCGTGTTCAACAGATAAAAGATTATATTTAAAATGTACTGTACAAACCACATACTTTAAAAGTAAATATCAGAGATCATGAATGTGGCAGGGGGGAAACGGAGGGGAACACTGGTCGAGCTCTCTGGACGTGTTCTGCTTCCAATAAAGACTTTTGGGTTGAATTTACCTGAATTTATTTAAAACATCTGAATTTATAGGAAGTTGAAGCCGAGGAAGGTGGAGCTTTAGGTGTTTTAGTTCCTTTAAACTTAATCTTTATGAATGAAGGTTTTGTCTGTACATTGGTCAGAACTCGCTCTTTTAATGAGATCTTCACATTTTATACATTAAAGGACCAGAAACCAGCCACAGAAAAATGTCTGTATGTCTGTATGTCTGTCCAGCCATATTTTGTCACAGCATCACTCAAAACTGGCTGGACAGAATTTAATGAAACTTCTGCAGTCCTTAGATCTCTGCCTGAAGTTGACCATAACCTGCACCATAAGTCAAATCAAAATCTTTTAATAATCTACTTTAAAATAATCTACTAATGCGCTACTGTCTCAATGTAAACAAACACCTTACATTAATAATAGATATTAATTAGAAAAGATAAAGTGAATATTTTTACTGGGATTAGTTCATATTTTCACTTTAGCTGAAATAACAGCGCTGAAGTGGTATAAGTGAATTTT
>JAQQZS010000019.1:665803-676871 GCA_030068045.1 Platyallabes tihoni | reverse complement strand
GGTTCACCATCCACGCTACATTGGGCTAACCGCTAAAGCTACGTCTTCTGGTCACCGAGGTTAGTTCACCTGACATTTAGTGAATCATTAAGGGCGTGAATTCCCAATATAGTACAACCTCATTGGCTCAAAGGTGTAGTGGACTGATTAAGCACATAGTACACCTGTGTATGCTGGGGGCTATGGAGATATTAAAGAGGGTGTTCGGCTCAGTTAGATAAAGTCCAAGTGAGAAAACGTTTACCATGACATAAAATGTTTTATTACACAAATAATATAAATATTTCATAGGATTGTACATTTTAAATGTATAAGTTTAAAATAGATGCCAGCTGCCTTCAGGGCTTAATTTGAACATTAATCTGTTGTCCATTTGCTCCTAAACCCTCTAGAAATACGAGTCCCCACATTCTGGAATCCGGCGTGTAGTCCCCAAAAACTGCCTGCACAAATTCAAATTCAAATTTTATTTGTCACATACACAGTCATACACAGTACGCAGTGAAATGCTTAGACAGCTGCCCGTGACCTGAAAATAAAAGACTATTAATAGGAAATAAATATGAAAAAGAAAAATAGAAAGTAAATTTAACTAAGAACGGAATAGAATATCTGTACAATACAAAATAAACAATATAAGAAAAATATAAGAAAAATATAAGAAAAATAAGAAAAACAGCTGTACAATATAGAAAAAATATAGAATTTATGGAATTTTGTTTGGGAATAAAGTATATTGGGAATATAAATATAAATGGCTCAGGGGTGTGTAAATATGCCTGAAAGTGTCATATTTAAAGTGACTTATGTTAGTGTAAGTAACTAATGCACACGAATGTCCAGGTGTGCAGTGGCCACTAGTGTCAATGAATGTCCAGAATGTCCACACAAGCGTGTGTGTGTGTGTGTGTGTGTGTGTGTGTGTGTGTGTGTGTGTGTGTGTGTTTGATGAAGCACTAATCACTTTATTTCCGAATCTAGGAGGAGGACAGGAAGTAATGCAGCGGCCCAACAGATGCTCAATGATACAGGTACACTGATTAAAAACACACTTTATACACATTTCTTATCGTTTATTCGTTTTTGTAAACACTCCTGGACTGTGTCAGTGCGGAAAAAGTGGTGAAATGTGAACTATTTGGAGCCACGTTAGTCACCTAACACGTTCCAGTCACCTTAGCTAAAGCTTGACACAGGGTGATATTTAGGAAATGTTAGCTAGCTTGTTGTCAAACCTAGCTACATGTTTTAATTACACAAGAACTGTCTAATGTTAGCAAGCTGCCTGAGAAAGATTAGCCTAATGTTCTCTGTACTCTGGCTAATGCTCTCAACAATGTAGTGTGGCAGCTAGCTTCATGTTAGCAAGCCTGTTACTGGCTAGTGGTGTACACAATGTGAGAGGCTGAAGTTAGTTAGTTAGTTAGTTAGTTAGTTAGTCTTGAATTGAAATACAGAAATTTAAACACGTGGTATCATGTTTTGGTAACCAACTAAGCTAGCTAAAACATTTACATACGTATTTCTGGAGAGGCAACATTAGTGCAGTGCTGTGAAGATGGCTAGCTGAGCTAATGTTGCTAAGTAATTATATATAGTTATAATTACAGTATATATAGTTTATATTTGGTTAAAAAAAAATATATATATATATATAAGGATATTATTATTATTATTATTATTATTATTATATCTTTTATTAAATGTTTTATCAGTATTTTGAGATATATTTTTAAATAATGGATGTAATGTTTGTTTTATTTTGAAAAAGATATATGTAAAAGATATAATATGTATATTTAATTAGATAATTAATGAAATATAGTAATAATTCCATTTTCAGTAAAAAAAAACTGTATATACTGTATAGTTAAAAAAAAAAAGTTATCTCTAAGAAAAATATATTTTTCCTCATGGTTCTGGGTTTTTTTCTTTTTTTTTATTGGTTGTTGTTGTCTTTTCTTGTTTCTTTGTTTGTTTGAAATAATGTGAAGAAGTTATAACTACTGTGGTTTAATACCGAAGGTGTATCTGCCTTTGTGTATATTTTTTATTCTGCTATAGACTACTTCATAGATTGTTGGAAAAGCTCATGGTATAGCAGCGATGATGATGTTTGTGTGTGTGTGTGTGTGTGTGTGTGTGTGTGATAACCTGCAGTAACCGGATTCATTGTGACATGAGCGAGTCGGTCGTAGCGGTTGGAGGCGTCTCCTATGTGTGATTTCCATCTGCTGAGTGTTGTTTTGCCAGTTTCTCCCATAAAGCCTTTGTAAACACAAAGCCAGCTCGTCCATATGGTGCTTCTCCCTACGGCAGAGTTTCCTTGATGACTGGCTTTCGCTGCGCGTGTGTGTGAGTGTGTGTGTACCTGAGAAATCAAACGTACCTGTGTCACGATTTGTGTCACCCCTGGTAATAATCAATTCAATTCAATTCAGTTCAAAGGGTGTGTCAGGGTTTCGATCCTGTAGCATTTCCTCTTGTAGCTACAGTATGAGCTTGTCCATGTTGCGAATGACTGAGATGCTGCAATGATATTAATATTCCGCTATAGGAACGTGATGCTACGACTGAACTCCGTCGACAGGAACAGCATGCTTTAGAGAGAAAAAATGTCGCACCCCCTTTGCGCGTGTTTCTTTCTTTATTAGAGAATAGATGAATTGTTGGTGTCTTTACGATACATGGCGGTTCATTCGTGCAATTATCCATGCGGCCAATCATGTAGTTCAGGGTTGAAGATCATGATGCAGATACAGACCAAGAGCTTAATGTTCTCATGAGAAATGAAAATGTGTTCACGTGGCACGGACTGACTGATCATTAGAAAAACATTGCCTGGTATTTTTACAGTCATTAATCTGTCTGGTATCTTTCCACTATAGCTTCTAGAAAAAGGGGAACCTGATGTGGTCTCTGTGACATCGCGAGTGTGCCCTCCCCGGCAGCGCCACAGACGTCCAAATAAGCCTTTATAACAGACCCGACACCGGTTGCTAGGTGACGCCCTCAGGCTGTAGTCAACACAAACATCTGACAGCTGACCACATGCCATAATTCCTGCGCCACTCATTACAGAAGCTACGTGCTACTTTAGATTGAAGTTCAAGTTATTTAAAGCTTTACTGAGGGAAGGTTTAGTTCGTGTATGAGGATTATCGAGTCAGCAGGCAGTCAGGGAGAGGTTCTATTGAAGGACTGTTTTTGAAGAACTCTTGAGCAATCAGTGTGAGTTAGAGATAAGCGAAGCTAACATGGTGTTTAAGTGGCTGTCTGCATTCGTTCCCCTAAAACTTTGGTTTTATCCTGATTCCATCTCGAAGTTTGTTATAATGAAGCTTGCCGTTCAGTACACCTGGTGATGTTTCCTCAATCATCTTATTATCCGTGTTAATATAACATACCCTTATTATACACAGCCGGGGACCAGCACTGCGTTTATGGGAAGCCATTAGGGTCAAACTTGGTTTTGAACCTCACATCCGTTAACGTGTTAATATTGACAGCCCTCGTTTAACCCTATACTGTATCATAATTCACAGAGTTGATGAACTTTTGCTTGGTGGTGTAACTGTGTTAATCATTGTAATAAATCTTGTCATTTTGTTCTTGTTTTCTGTCGATAGCTCGGGGAAGTGAATGTTAAACGCTGCTGTCGGACTTCTCAGTGTCGATCTGACTGACGGAGAACAGTGAAGATCCTGCAGTACCTTTATTCCACCACAATCCTGCTGGCTTCAAGCAGAAAAACAAAACATTGGGCCCTTTGTTATAGAAATGCTGTTATTTTTTAATTATTCTTATTAATATTATTATTATTATCCTCTACCTGTTTGCTGCTTACGTGGCTCCTCGTCTGGAAAAAATCATTCTTGTGTTTTTGTCAAATGTTCATTGCAACTAACTGAAACAGTAAGCAAAAAAACTCGTCTTTGTGCGGAAATTGCCAGAATGTGAGTTTTTGTGTTTTTAACGTGTTTACTAAAATAGTTTTTTTTGTTTGTTTGTTTGTTTTTAAAGATGATCAGTTTTAGTCTCATGACAGTTGACGAACACAGCAATCTATCCACGTGTTCTTTCCTGTCAGTGCTGTTAATGTAATCTACAGTGTTATGTTACGCTTTATAGTTCAATGTTTGACAAATAAAACGTTTAATTTTGACTTAATAACCACCTGTTTTTTATTATTATTATTATTATTATCAATAATCGGGTTCTAGCAGGTTGTGCGTTTAATTGTTTTTTATTTTTTTAAGAAGAAAATTGTCCTCTGCAGACTAAAGCGCTAAAACAATCCAAGTGTGAAGTGTGATTTATTTCAAGTGTCCATGTTCAAAATGTTTTTTTACTCCCTTGTCCTTAAATATCTGTTCTTCATATCTTACACAACCCAAAAATAGAAAAAAAATTATTTTGAGGAAAAATCAAATAATTAGGAAATTTGAGAAAAGTCAGTAATTACAACATTGATACTATATTAGTATATTATTGTAATTTTATACTAAACAAATTTAATACTATGATTACTTTCATTTTCAAACAGATTCCAAGCATGTCTTGCAAATTTCTTACAAATTACTGAATATTTAATTATTTGTTTCTGTCGCTAGCCGAAAAGTTTAATGCAACGTACTTACTCAGGTTTCTGTCATTTTATTATTTTTAGTTTTATTGAATTTGATTAAGTTATATTTAAAACACACATCGAACTCTTACTCTGTCAAATTATTTATATATTTATATAAGTATTATTTACAATATTTCTTAGCACGTTAATAACAATAATCCTGTACATAACCTCTTAAACTTTGAACAAATGTACATAAAGCCTTTTTTTAAATTTCGTTTTTTTTTTCACATTTCTTAATTACAGTAATATTCTTTAAATCTTTACTTTTAAATGTTTAAACACATTTACATTTGGATACTTTCTAAAGTACCAGGTACTGAAGTATTATTTATTTTGAAACTTTTAACTTTTAATTGATCATAATATAAATAAATAAATTTTAATTAATTTGAAAAATCAAATTTGGATTTTTGGATGAAACAAAAAAATTTAAAAAGTAAAAAAATAGTTTAAAATAAAGTTTTAAGCTTTTTTTTTAAAAAACAAAACTCTTTACATCTTATTGTGTTATTCATATTTAGTAAGTTTTCATTCTGACATTTTCCTCATTATTAAATATTCTACATTATTTATTTATCAAGTTAAAGTTTGCCTACACGCCACCTGCTGCTCTGAATAACCAGGAAAAGGATTTATTTTCACCTTTCTGCTCACTTTATTATGAGTTAATTTAGCTTTTCATTAACACTGATAGCTCTCCGGTAAAGTAGAACCTACCTGGAGTCTGGAAATTTTTGGAATCAGTGCTTTGAATCATTTTGTATATTCTGACGCCTCCCTCATTCTTTACACGTTGAATACGTGAGCCAAGTATTATTGACATTTACATTTTTAATTGATGTTACATTTTAATTGATAATTCATTTGTAATTGATATTTTGAATGACCTATATTTTACACGATAACCTGACTGATCAGAAGGTATTGATTACACCATCAAACCTCCCTGTTATTGACCTTTTTCTTATCCTTGTTATTCCTCAGGTACTGATTAAAACTGCATAATTCCTAAATTGTAATCTTGTTTTGATAAAATTTATTTAAACCTTATTTTTAATTATCATTATTTTTTATTTTTAAATCATACAATTTGCAATACTCATTGAGCAAGCACAAGTCCAACTGTAAGTGGCGCCATTGCCATTAATTTCATGTATGTTTAGTCATATTTCTTGAGATTTATTCTGATTTATTCACTCCTCATACTTACCTACAGTACAACTCCATACTTCTGTCCTCCAAAATTTTTTCCTCCATCCATCCATCCATCCATCCATCCAGGAGCCTCTGTAGTCCAACTAGAAACCATAAAGGCCAATTGTGATTACAGTTGTATTTATTCCCATTTTTATGACCTGCCAACAATTAGCCTAATCTGGAGAGGAAACCATAGAACCCGGAGGAAACCCATCATGCACGAGGAGAACATGCAAACTATAAGACACACAAACCCAAGGCGGGAATCGAATCCGGACCCTGGAGGTGCAAGGCGACAGTGCTGTACTTTCTTAATGAACACAAATTCTCTACTAATAAAAAGACTTTAATTCATTGCTGGTGTACTTAACACATATTGTATGCATTGTATGCACATATTGAGAGATGACTATTAGCTTTCGAAAGGGAGAAATGGAAGTGGTATAATTATATATTTTTCCTGGAACAAAGTGATCAAATAATTTTATTATTACTTGACAAACAACTACTGATTTTAAAAGTTAGCATGTCAATTTCTGAAAGTAATTATAATTCAAAAAGTTATTGACTAGTCCTTATAATTAAAGCAAAAACTGTTTAAAGATGCCACTATTTTATTTGTAGGTTGTTTTATTTCTGCTGAGGACAATATGTCAATCTTATCTGATAATGTTCCCATGTGTACGAGCTTCTGAAACCGAGAGCTTACAGCAGAAACTCTCCATAGCTGACAGAGGGAATGAGGAAGTGATGACTACAGCGGGTCTGGGAGATCTTTTTCATGTTCAATGTGATGGTCCTCAGGTGTTAAACTCTTTAAAACCTACGTACTTTATTGTACAATTCAGTCACACATACAGTACACACACACACACATACACACACATTGTTAACTCTTTTTGCTCTGCTATTCAAACACCTAGACTTTTACAGTATCTTTGTTTACAGTAGGAACGAGCTGGACAGCTAACTGTGGTTAGTGTTGTTTTTGTCCTCCTGTGTAGTCTGTGCTCAAGATTTAACAAGTAAATACATCTGAAGCTAATATGTGTCTATACAGTACTTGTTCAAAGGTAAGAAGTGCTGCTGTTTTTACTCTCCCAGATATTTTGATTTGATTAAGTCGATCCTAAGTTTGTTGTTTGTTTATTTACTTGTCTGTTTTTCCTGCTAGTAGGTTGGAAAGTCCACCGGTACCTCGGCATGCGAAATTCTTAAGGTGAAATTCTGCATTTTCCCATAGGAAATTATTTAAATGCATATAATCTGTTCCAGCTACCCAAAAATATTACCGAAACTGTATAACCAATTTCCAACACTATAATCTCATTTTTTTTTTTTTTGCATAGAAAAACATTTAGAAAAGACAAGTAAATAAAATAAATAGACATTAAATCTCACTTAACCTTAATTTATGATTCCTCTTGGCACCGGCTGCGTTAAAAAAAACAAACTGAAATCGGCTCCCTTTTCTTCTTGCTAACACTCTTGGGACCTGTAGTGCTACTGTACTGTATGTCTTCACAAAATCTTGAGAAAAAAAAGAAAAAGTAAACTTGCTTTGCTTGGCTTTCCACTGATGCAAACAAGTTGTGAACGGCGCGCAACTTAGCTGGTTAACTTCGTTAGTACTCAGTCCGTAGTCTTGTATTCCCAAAAATTCTTCATATGCTGAGGGTTTATTCCCTGCAACATTTCGGTTCTTAAGGCAAACATTCGTGATGCAGTGTGGGTAAATGCAGTAATAACCCCCCCCTACAGTAATTCCCAAACCAGTAAGGTACTGGCTTACTGGAAAGCACATCAGATATTGGTACATGGAAAGTAAAAATGACATCATGCCTTTTCTAGTAAGTTCTTGGTGGTAGACGAAAAAAAAGTAATCAGAACACACATGAGTATGTTGAGTATGGTTGCTGCAGACCGGTCAGGATGCTCATACTGATGCGTGTAAGTCGCTCTGGATAAGAGCGTCTGCCAAATGCCTAAATGTAAATGTAAATGTAAATGTGTCTTCCAAAACAGTCTCCTACAGTGGGCATGTGAGCATCAGAACTGGACCACGGAGAAATGGAATCACATCTTCTTTTACATCAAGTGAATAGCCAGGTGTGTGTGTGTGTGTGTGTGTGTGTGTGTGTGTGTGTGTGTGTGTGTGTTGCTTATCTCGGGAAGAGATGGCACCAGGATGCATTATGGGAAGAAGGCGAGCCGGCAGAGGTGGTGTGATTCCCTGGGCAACGATCTGCTGGGAAAACTCAGGTTGTGCCAGTCATGTGAACGTTACTTTGACACGTAAAACCTACTTTAACATTGTTGCTGAGCGAGTGACACCCCTTCATGGAAACGGTGTGTCCCCTGTGGGCAGTGGCCGCTTTCAGCAGGATAATGTGACGCACCGCACACATTGTTCAGGAACGGTATGAAATTTCCCAGATCTCGATCCGATCGAGCGTCTGTGGGACGTGTTCGAACATACAGGACATAAAGAATCCGATACAGACGGCTTGGTGCCAGACACCACACACACCTTGTGTCTGTAAACTTTATTTTCTTCAGTGGTTTTGTGCGAAGTCCAAAGTCCAAGTCCAGGCCTTGATGCATCCGGTCAAATAAACATAAATCAATTCCACTGAAATGATGTTTGGTATAACAAATGGGTGGCAGTGGAATTGGAAAGTTGGGAGATTGAAGCCCTCTTATTCTCTCTCTCTCTCATTATATTTCTGTAGATGACATACAGGTAACCATGTTTGCTGCAGGCTGTTATTCCTCTCCTAATCTAATGGCGCTCTGGAAGCTCTGTTTCTGCTCAGACAGACAGGACACGAAGACTCTTCCAATTTCTTATTTTTAGCATATCTTTTTTCACATAATACTATAATAAAAATATATATTTAAATACATTTTGTTCAACCTGTACTGTTCTGTATGTAATGAATAAAATACTCAATAAAGCACAAGATCTTTTGTACAACAGTTCCGCCATTTAATATCAACAGATTATGATTTGTCTGTTTATTTAACCAGATATTTTGCTTTGCAAACACAGACATATCCTCCTCTGACTGGCGGAACTGACCGTTAGTGTAATTAACAAGGGTGAAAGTAGCTTTAAATTCTTACCAGTACTACGTGGCCATGCGGGTGTGTAGAATAAACCATGCAGGTGGTGGACAGTCCTGCAAATCACGTAAGTTTCTCTTTGTATTTTTACTTAGTCTGATTAGAGATATACAGTATCAACTATCTTCCGGGTTTCCGAGTTTAAAACTTAAATAGCATTAAATAGAAAGCTAATGCGCTATGTAGGGTGTACAATCCCTTGTTCCATAGAACAAGTAATGCCCTTGATCAGAGCTTAGAGAGAGATTTGGGATTCAGCCCTGTGTTAGAAGCTTATGGAGTGAAATCACGGACATTTTTCAAAAGGAATTGAAAATTGCATTTGCAGTTGCGTTTCCCGTATGTTGACGCATAAAGTGTGACATAATTCAAATGCAATTGCAAATTTTTAATTACCGTTTGCTTTTTCGCCGTCGCGAACGCACACCGACTGCCAAATTTCAAATGAAAAAGCAAAGTCCATTTGCAGTTGCACTTCCCATGTCTTACAAGTCATGAACCTGTCATATTTAAATAGCAAAATCAATTACTCAATTAATCAAAACTCAAACGCAATCGCAATTCATTTTGCTTTTTAATTTCCAACACATCGCACAGAAACCTGTCAATCAGCATCAGGGGTGGGGCTCCTCACTCGCAGTCGAAGACCAAGAGGGGGAAATTTGAGCAATGGAGGTGAACCGCGGTAAAGTTGGTTTTATATTGGAGATTCGCCACACATTCAAGATTATCTCATCTGTTTATCAAGAAATAAACACACAAAAATGACAAATCGCATATTTTCTTACTCTGAAGGGGACAGAGACGCTGTTACAAATAAATTTATTTTTTAGATCTTCTCCTGTTACAGCCTGCTGGAGCCAAATCTTTCAGAAACACTGCTTACCGGCGCTTTATATACTAAGGGACCGTCTAAAAAGTGCATGACCAAGACCCAACCGTTTGTTTACAGAAGAATACCCTAGATTACAGAGAAATACCTCACAGGACATCAAACATATTACACTGTTAGGCTACAGTATGGATTATGAGTTTATTCATTTGTTTGTTTAATTGATTAATAATTATTTTAATGTACATTTTAAAATAAATGATTACACAGACAATTCTTGTGCCAATTAAACAGATAATTTGTTAAATGAGAGTCGGGGTGTTTTTTATTATGGAAAAGGTATGTATGAAAATTAATGCACTTTGGTACAGTCTATTATGAGTTGCAAAAAATTACAATTAAATCAACAAAATTCAATAACTTTTTTGCTATAGAAATTTCAAATGTAAAAACAACTGTACTATAATCCACTCTATCATTGCTAATAACTACAACCATTCACTTTGCAATATTCAGTTCAATAATGTTTTTTATTAATTTTTTGCAAAAAAAAAAACATTAATTTTCAATAGCTTTTTCGTTATGTAGTGTGGTGGAAATTCTGTAAACATTATAAAGACTAATAATTCATACAGTGGGTAAGAGCAAAGTACAGTAACAAAGGTTTTTATTTTAAACTTCTGCAGAAGGACCAGTCTCATACAGCAAACAGTTGCAGCATGGAGAAAGATGATCTCTTTCTGCTGCGAGTGACGTCACTCCCCATACAATCCCGCCCCACAGTATAGACCCACCCCTGACGCTGATTGACAAGTTTTCGTGTAATCTGTCGGAAATTCAAATGCAAAATGGATTAGCGATTGAGTTTGTGTTTTGGCAAGCTACATGCGCGACGCAGAGAAAGTGAAAAAGCAAACACGGTAATTGATTTGGCTATTTAAATATGAACAGCTCATGACTTGTAAGACATGGGAAATGCAACTGCAAATGGACTTTACTTTTTCATTTGAAATTTGGCAGTCAGTGTTCGTTTGCGAAAAAGCAATTATATCATCAATTGCGTCCACATATGGGAAACGCAATTTGCAATTCCTTTTGAAAAGTGTCCCTCCATAGAAGCTCGTTAGCTTTGTAGCTCGTGTTAGCATTGAACAGAACAACACAGGCGGTTCAGAGACGATTCAGAACTTCAGTCGTGATTAGTGCAGAGACGGCGTGTTGTTTAAGACGACATAACGTTATCAGATGTGTGTTGTTGCTGAAAGTGCTTCTGTGACTGG
>JAQQZS010000019.1:627564-643654 GCA_030068045.1 Platyallabes tihoni | reverse complement strand
AGCGAGCAGTTCGAAAAGATGCGGTCGGCTGGCGTCATGTGGTTCGGAGGAAACACGTGATAGTCTTCGGCCCTCCCACTGAGTGGTAGTATTAGCCTTAATGTGGGAGTCCCCTAGTGTAGGGGAGGAATTGGACACGACTAAATTAGGGAGAAAATCTGGAAAAAAATCCAAAAAATAAAAATAAAATAAAATAAAACAAATTCCCAACACCAGTTTAGCACCACCGCACCACTTTCACCACCAGTGTGAACTGATGACACAAGGCAGGTTGGGGGCCCAAATTCTGACCCTCCCATTTGCATGACACAGGACAGACTGAGATTTATCACACCAGGCAGCATTTCTCCAATCATAATCTTTCCAGTTTTGTAGAGACCTCAGGTTACAGTTACAGTATGGTTGACAACAGTGGAACAAAATAAGGCCATGGAAATCCATTTTAAAATGGATTTCTTTTATTTGCCTGGTGCTTAGATCTCACCTGAAAGCAGACACAAAACATCCCATTATTCTCATTTCCTGTCCTCAGGTGGATAATTCATCTCTGACTGGTGAGTCGGAGCCTCAGACCAGGAGCCCTGAGTGCACACATGAGAGTCCACTGGAGACCCGCAATGTCGCCTTCTTCTCCACAACCTGCTTAGAGGGTAACCTACAGTGTATTACATGCAAATGGTAACACGTATAGTATGCGGTATGCACAGTGTATAGCATTTTATGGCGGCACAGTGGTTTAGTGGTTAGCACTGTTGCCTTGCACCTCCAGGGTCCAGGTTGGATTCCCACCTAGGAGTCTGTGTGCATGGAGTTTGCATGTTCTCCCCCTGCTTGGTGGGTTTCCGTCCGGGAACATGCAGATTAGGCTAATTGGCATTCCAAAATTTGCCAGAGGTCCTACCATGGTCGGACAAAATGGGAATGAATCCAATGGTCACCACTGTCCTCCACGGTCCCTAGTTGGACTACAGAGGTTCCTTGATAGATAGCACTTTATATGTTTGCAATAAGCGACTAACTCATGAACAATCCAGGAGCAGCATATCAAGTGATTACTAAAAACATACAACCCCCCTACAGGTGTAGCTACAGGGATTATTATCAACACCGGTGACCGCACCATCATCGGACGCATCGCCACCCTGGCCTCAGGAGTGGGCAACGAGAAAACCCCGATCGCCATCGAGATCGAGCATTTCGTCGACATCATCGCTGGCCTGGCCATTTTCTTCGGCTTCACCTTCTTCGTGGTCGCCATGTTTATCGGTTACGCCTTCTTGGAGGCCATGATCTTCTTCATGGCTATCGTGGTGGCTTACGTGCCTGAGGGACTGTTAGCTACTGTTACGGTAAATACGAAAAAAAAACAAAAAATACCTGGACACATTTTCACTGGTAAAATGTAATGTGTTTTAGCTGAACACTTTTTTACTGTAGATGTTACTCTAGCTAACACATACGCCACTGATGTTTTAAATCACAATTAAATCAACAAAAAGAAGTAAGAAAGCTGAGAATTAATTTATCACCATAAGGCTTTTTCAACAGATTTTTGAGTTTTGCAACATTTTTTACCCAAGATAAAAAAGAACTCTTCATGATTACCATAGCGTCTTCATAATCTTAAATGAATGGCTAGTTTTATAACTGCTAGTTGTTAGTTTTAATGTGACTTTTAAATGCACACTCTTTGTTTTTTTTTTAAGAACTGTTAATTAATTACTGATATGAAGTAAAATATTCCATTCCAGTGTCAATGTGTTTCTGTTTCAAAATCATATTCATATTTATTTTTATTGAATAAATCACATTTATTGTGAATTCTTTTTATAAATGAATTCACATTCACATTAAATACATATCATTTTCAACTCCAATAACAGCAATATAAACGATAGAAAGGAGAGATGGAGGTCATGTTTCTTCTCAAACACACATTTAAAATGACGCTTTATACCGTGCTTTATCTCACCTTGGCACTCCAAAGTCAAAATGTCCTGAACACTGCCTCCATTATGCGAATATGAGCAGTAAATATTTACACAGCTAACAGTGCAAATGATCGCTGCAGGTAATAAAAATATATTATGTTCATAAATGAATAAAGATATTGTAATTAATTATTCTTATTTATACATTAGATAAACATATATTTATATTTCATTACAGTGTAAACAGTGTATTTCTGTGTGAAAGGTGTGTCTGTCCCTGACGGCCAAACGTCTGGCCAGGAAGAACTGCGTGGTGAAGAATTTGGAAGCCGTGGAGACTCTGGGCTCCACGTCCGTCATCTGCTCAGATAAAACAGGAACGCTGACGCAGAACCGTATGACCGTGGCTCACCTGTGGTTCGACAACATGATCCACGCTGCAGACACAACTGAGGATCAGTCAGGTCAGGAATGAGGTCTCAAAAAATCTGATGAGTCATTACAGCCTCAAAATAGGTCTACACCATAACTGCATTGAACCCTGAGGTCTAGATTCAACTCCAGAAGTATTAGCACCCTTAACAACAACAACAAAACACAAAAAGATATGTAAAAAGATCTGTCTGAAAATTTCCTTTTTATTAATGATAGTATTTTCTAATTTCTATTTTTCTTTTATCGCCTAATAGAACTTTCTTTAATAGAAATTATTAACACCCCTACAGAGTTAAAGGATTAATGGCTCTTAAAAAAAAAGGTTACACCATCCTTTTTAATGCTGTTATTATTTCTCTATATCAGTTTTCCCAAAGTTTGCTCCTATTTGACAATATTAACAAACCTTCTGCAGTTTGCATTTTCTATAACTGTGTGTTTAGTAAACCAGTGTTTCCCAAATTGTGCGAGCGCGCACCCTCTAGTGGGCCGTTGGGGTACTGCAAGTGAGCAGTGATTCACAACAAATAAATAAAAAGATTTTGATTTTCAAATCTGTAATTATTTTTCAAATTTCCATAAAATAATTTTGATTAAGTATTTACATTTAAATAGTAACCAGGACTGATAAAACATGTGATTTGAACAACATAATATTCTTCATTTATCAACAACATGATATTCTTCATCTATCTTAGTCTTGTTTGGGATTTTCACACTCAAACTGGGCTGCAGCTTTGTTAAATTTGTGAATGGCTGGTCTACATTTTAAAGGTTAGGGTGCCAAAAACCTTTAAATAATTTTTATACCACATTTAAAAAAAAAAAATGTTGTTTTGCTTAAAATGCTTGGAAAATTATTATAGCGTTTCAGTGTAATGACCAGTGATTGAAATGCTTATTTGGTTAAAAACTATTTGTCTAGTTTGACAAATCCCCCAAAAATAAATATGATAAAATGAGAAAACTGGATGTTTTTCAATATGCAAAATTTTCAGGAACATTTCTGAACGTTTCTGAAAGGCGTGCTTAGTCATGTGACCATACAGTATGTAATAATTAAGGAAGAAACACAGCTGGAAAAGAGTTGAAAAGAAAGAGACACGAGCAAACAATAAAGAAAGTAAAGGGGCACTGAACATTTCCTAATTAAAGTAAAGGTCACGCAGGGCAGCAGTCTGAACTGAGATCATGGGATTTATATGTACTTCACATAATTTCACATAAATTAATCTTCACGAGTGCTTTTGGTTTCATTCATAAACAGTTTGAATTTAGATTTTAACTTTTATGTCTGCATCATCAGTACAGTCACAACAACAAAAGTGCTTTATTTCGTGTTTATGCCAAAATCTTACAGGGTCAAAAATGTTTTAAATCCAATTACATCTTGAATTAATTTTATTTAGTGTGCCAGTAATTCTGGAGCGAACAATATAGTAACACTTTACTGTGTTTATCCAGGTCAGAGTTTCGACCAGTCCTCGGAGACGTGGAGGTCACTGGGACGAGTTGCGAGTCTGTGCAATCGGGCATTTTTCAAACCCAATCAGGAGACAGTGGCGATCCCGAAGGTGAGGAAAATACTGTGTGATAAATTTGCATTGTGCAAAACATTAAATAGGGGTGATATAAATCAGGCACATCCATGAGCTTTATTCTTTATTATAACAAATGAGATTTTAAAAAGTGGAGGAATTAGCTTTAGCAATACACAATCACTGTAATTATTATAAACAACTGTGAGATTAATTTAATGACCAGGATGTCAAGATGTTGAATATAAATCCTGAATCATATTACAGTTTGCATCTGTTTATCATTTTTTTTAAGAAAATTAATATTAATTATAATGAACTCCTCCATTGTGCAGAGGGAAGTGGTGGGCGATGCTTCTGAGACAGCGCTGTTAAAGTTCACAGAGTTAACCATCGGGAACATCATAGACTACAGAGCACGATTCAAAAAGTTATGTGAGGTGCCGTTCAACTCCACCAACAAGTTTCAGGTAAGATTAAAATCAAAACTTGAGCAAAAGTTTGTTACTTTCCAAAAGGTTAAAAAAAAAATTCCACTTCACTTATAATAAGTTGATAAATAAGTTGTAATATTATTTAAAACATTATTAATAAATATGTCTTAATATACTGCATAATACACAATTCTTGTTTAAAAATGACCTGATATTATTCTTAAAAGAAAAAAATGAAGATATGTCTATTACAGCAAATCACTGTTTCCATGGCAACATGTTTATGATGATTTTGGGATCAGTTTGCTATCGGATTTGTTTTTGACTGTGCAGAAACACTGCGTGTGTCATGCTGTCCTAGAAAAATAATAAATGACAGGCTGGTGTGTTTAAGCAGAATTACTCTTACTACCCGAAGGTGATTTTATTATCCTATAAGTGTTTTCATTCCTTTTAAGCCCTCAGCAATTAGCCAACTACAGCGGTACCTCGGCATACCAGCTGAATTTGTTCCAGAGGCGAGTTATGACGAGGCGTATTGTGAAATGCACACGTAAATGCAGATAATCTGTTTTATTACCAATATTACCAATGTCCAACAGTATAATCATATTTTTAAATATATATATTTAAAGTGTTAAATAAATAAATAAATAAATAAATGTAATCTTGCTTTGCACATGGCTTTCCACTGAAACAAACAAGTTTTGAACTCAACTTTCGGGTTCAGTTCATTCGCTCGTATGCTGTGTATGCCGAGGCAAATGTCTTCTGAAATTTCACGACTTAAGCTGAGGTACCACTGTAGTATTATATTTTTCTGTTCTTACTTACATTATAGTAAGTGTTATTATATTATAGTAAGTTCTTTTATATTATAATAATTGCTTTTATATTATAATAAGTGCTATTATATTATAGTAAGTGCTATTGAATTATAATAATTGCTTTTATATTATAATTAGTGCTTTTATATTATAATAAGTGCTTTTATATTATAATTAGTGCTTTTATATTATAATAATAATTGCTATTATATTATAGTAAGTGATTTTATATTATAATAAGTGCTTTTATATTAAAATAAGTGATTTTATTTTATAATAAGTGCTTTTATATTATAGTAAGTGCTTTTATATTATAGTAAGGGTTTTTCATTTATAATAAGTGCTAAGATTCAAGATTCAAAGAACTTTATTAATCCCAGAGGGAAATTGCTTATGCTCGGTTACAGGTGCTCACAGTTGTTAACTAAGGAAAGGTAATAAAGGAATGAATCAACATTTCCTGGTCAGAACCCAGAATGCAAGTGCGATGTCCTCTAAAGGGGGGAGATTTTGCGTTAAATATCTCAAATACGTCACATCTACTGTACTTCTCCCTAATTTGCGAGCTAATTGTCTCCCCCTTGTGGTGAGCAGCTGTCAATACACGAGCTGGAGGACCCTCTGGACCTGCGCTACTTCCTGGTGATGAAGGGGGCGCCAGAGAGGATCCTGGAACGCTGCTCCACCATCCTGATCAAGGGCCAGGAGCTGCCGCTGGACGAGCAGTGGAAAGAGGCCTTCCAGACCGCATACATGGACCTGGGAGGACTGGGAGAGAGGGTGCTGGGTGAGACGGAGCGGGACGAGGCCTTCAGTCTCATCTACTGTATTATAATCATAAATCATAGTGATTAGGTTCAGTGTCACACTGTGTGAACTTCTTTAAATACACAACAAATAATGTTTTATTTCACTCAGTGCTCTGATTACTATTTTACTATCACATCCTAATGGCTATTTAATATTTATATCTCTAATAAATAAAATTAAAGCATATCATGCATAATGTTTATTACATTTTATAGTTTTATTTTAAACATGGGAATAGAAAAGGCCGTGATTGTTTATTCAATTTCCACAAACAGACATCACCAATAATAAATATATAAAATCTGTATGATTTATGATATAATAATAATAATAATAATAATAATAATAATAAAGGCTCGGGTATGAAAATATGAGCTTGTCCAATAAAAAGTAAATTTTACGTTTACATATTTACATTTATTTTACCAAATCTGAATTTTAACAAAAATTAATTAACGCATTTTCAGACATATTTGAATTCCATGCAGGGAAATATCAATCAGCAAATGAATAAATTGCATGCTTACACACATAAATAAATAAACATTGCTTAAATTTTTGGAATTAATTTTCTACTCAAACATTATAAATATTATTATTATTATTATTATTATTATTATAAGGTTTCTGCCACATGTACCTGAACGAGAAGGAGTTTCCTCGTGGCTACAGCTTCGACACTGACGAGATGAACTTCCCCACGTCTGGACTTTGCTTCGTCGGCCTCATCTCCATGATCGACCCTCCTCGCGCCACCGTCCCTGACGCTGTGATGAAATGTCGTACAGCTGGCATCCGGGTACGACTGGTTCTGCATCATAAATAAACTCAAATAATATGAAAGAGCTGAGTAAAACCCAGCTGGACTACAGCCTTGATTTTTTTTACTGTGATATTTGAAATTGACAGATATTTAATAAATGATTTAAAATAAATGCAACAAATTACATGCAGCCTAATATTTGTTGTGAAACAAAAAACAAAACATGTTATATATTATATCATACATTATATTCAGAATTTTCTCTGTGCATTGTAAATACTAAAATTAATTATTACAGTATATGTAAATTATTGTATGAAAATGTATTGGCAATTTATATACCACTTTCATCTGCAGGTCGTCATGGTTACCGGCGACCATCCCATCACGGCAAAGGCGATCGCTGCGAACGTGGGCATCATATCGGAGGGCAGCGAGACGGTGGAGGACATCGCCATCAGGCTGCGCATCCCTGTAGAGCAGGTTAAAAAGAGGTAAAGTACAATACGACTCACATGGCCCTTAACCCTGTCTGCCTTATGGTTGACCCTGCGCTCTGACCCCAGTCCCCGAGCTTGGGTACTTCAGGTCCATAATTTTTGGCACCTTTTTAAAAAAATTACATGACTATATAACAGAAACAAGGCATGCACAGTGTCATATTAGAAGCTGCACAGTTGCTGCATATGTTCAATTAGAAAGTAGTGCAGTACGCTGTTATTAAAAGTATTGGCACTGTGAAGATGTTCCTGGAACAAATGAAAGCATGCACTATTTTTATACTGTCTTGAAGCCTTTGAGCATGTGCGAGTGTGCATGTATGGCTTTGTACATTCTTCTGTAGGATTCTGTAAAGGTCCCAAAAATAATATGTCTTTATTATTTTTGTGTTTTTTAGTACATTTTTCCAATTCCTCTTAAAAGGTGCCAATAATTCTGGAGTTGCAGCCTGGATCCAATAACCCTGGAGGAAACATTGTGCTATGTGTAGTTCAAAAACTTGAAGCACAATTTCATCGACATGACTTTTTGTTTTTGTTTGCTTTGAGTACGATCAGATAAATTTTTTTGATGCGATTCGATTAGATTAGATTAGATTAGATTAGATTAGATTGGTGTTAGGATTAAGGTTGCCAATAAATCTAGCTAAATTCATCAATCACCCTCACTTTGTTCGACAGAGACGCTCGTGCTTGTGTCATTAATGGAGGTCAGTTGAAGGAAATGACCAGCGAAGAGTTAGATGAAGCTCTGAAGAATCACCCAGAGATGGTTTTTGCGCGCACGTCTCCCCAGCAGAAGCTCATCATCGTGGAGAGCTGCCAGCGTCTGGTGAGACCAGTGACCGTGCTTTACACCTCATGCAAATGGCAAAATATATCCATCTCAGTCTAGCATTAAGTATTTAATGAAGGTTCTCACATTCTAGCACCTTCATCCAACTAATCAGGGAAAGAAGGCATGTCTTGACACCTGTCAATCAGCCTAAAATCCTACACAACATCCTATTGGCCACTACGGAGGGTGTAGTGCTGCTTCATAAACATGAAGATATAAAAGTTTTCTGAGGCCTCAGTGGAAAATGTAATACACCACTTTGGAGCTCATGCCAAAGCCAGATGCACTACAGCATTCCCATCTACATCAATACGCTCTCGATACGCTGTGTGTGTTCTCTTTATGATCCAGAGATACTCGTTAATGTTTAATGAGATCCATAAATTCTAAAAATAATACCAGGATATTACAATACTTGTCATAGATACATCCAGTTAAAACCACATGATCTTACTCATGCCCATGTTCATAATGAATAAAAGTCAGTATGTTGATATAAATAATAAGGGGTTTATCTAACTCTTCATGTCTTCAGGGCTCCATCGTGGCAGTAACAGGAGATGGAGTAAATGATTCTCCAGCTCTGAAGAAGGCAGATATCGGTATTGCGATGGGCATTGCCGGCTCTGATGCTGCAAAAAACGCAGCAGATATGATCCTGCTGGACGACAACTTTGCCTCTATTGTAACTGGAGTTGAACAGGGTGAGTGAAAGGAATAAAAAAAATTAATTAAATTAAATTTGGTGGGATGGTGGCTAAATGGTTAGCACTGTCGCCTTGCACCTCCACGGACCGGGTTTGATTCCATCCTCTGTGTGCATGGAGTTTGCTTTTTCTCCCTGTGCTTGATGGGTTTCCTCCAGTTTCCTCCAACATTCAGACATGCAGATTAGGCTAACTGCTGTTTCCAAATTGCCCGTAGTGTGAATGAGCATGTGAGTGTGTGTGTGTGTGTGTGTGCCCTGTAATGGATTGGAACCCCGTGCCAATAGAGGATAAAGCGGTATAGACAATGAGTGAGTGAGTAAGTAAATAAAGTTTAATTAAGTTAACATGCAACCTTTTAAACCCATTATAGACATCATGTATTTCAAACAGTAGATACACAGACTATTCACTTATTTACTAAATATTAAATTCTGAATTGCAAGCACAAAATCATGGAAATGTGAATCATAGCATGACGATTTAAAAAAAATGTGTTTATGTTGAACATTGTGTTATAAAGAAACACTTTTATTTAATTGTACTTGATTATTAAGGCAAAATTTTACATTTATATTTTGCTTGTTTATAGGCTTTTCTCAAGTCTATCATATGTTTTATGTTTATAATTTTGATGTCACTGTGGTGCAAAAACTGGTGGAAAAACTAACCACCTAATTATAGTGAATTTCAAAATTCATGAATTTAGAATTTAAAAATTTTTAATATATTAAGACTGTTTTTATAATTTGTTTGTATATAATTCAATAAATAAATGTGTTACATATTTAGTTTTATTTTAATATGATCAATAATTGACACATTAATTATATTGTTATTAAAGGTCATTAATTAATTTAGTTTTTTGAAAAGTTGCTATTTTGAAAGTTGCTATTTTGGCTGCTTCCATTAGGGGGCGCCACAGCAGTTCATCTCATCTCCACAATTTGGTTTTGTCACACATTTTAACACCAAATGCCTTACCAATGAACCAGTCAGTAACTTTATTTGTACTCCTTCTGCCGTGTAGGTCGACTCATTTTTGACAACCTGAAGAAATCCATCGCCTACACTCTGACAAAGAACATTCCAGAGCTGACCCCGTACCTCATCTACATCACGGTCAGCGTGCCCCTGCCACTTGGCTGTATCACCATCCTGTTCATCGAGCTCGCCACGGACATTGTGAGTTCGCACTGTCACTACCATCATTTCATTTGTGATGTTGAAGTCCTGCATGATTCACTCTGACCTCTGACCTTTCGTCTCTCAGTTCCCCTCAGTGTCCCTGGCCTACGAGAAAGCCGAGAGCGACATCATGCATCTCAAACCAAGGAACCCTCGCAGGGACCGGCTGGTGAACGAAGCGCTCGCCGTCTACTCGTACTTTCAGATCGGTATCCAGGCTTCTAATATCAGCTTTTTGTTTTAGTTGTGAACTGTATGTGTTTCTCAATGTGAGCTGTGTTTCCTGTGTTCAGGAGCGATCCAGTCCTTCGCAGGATTCACAGATTACTTCACAGCGATGGCTCAGGAGGGCTGGTACCCCCTGCTGTGCGTAGGCCTTCGCTCTCAGTGGGAAGACGTCAGACTGCAGGACCTACAGGACAGCTACGGACAGGAATGGGTCGGTAGAACAAGATTAGTCTTAATCCTTATGGTTAAAATCATTGAAATCTTTACTAAAAACATTCTGAGAATGATTTGTCTTTCAAACTTCAAGTTTAAAAGATATGGCAAGGCAAGTTTAGTTATTTAGCTAATTTCAATATACAATAAGTGTAATACGTGTAAATTGTAGTATTGAAAATAAATTGAAATTGTAGGTACGGGCTGACCACAACAACAACTGCTCTCTGGATGGGAGGGGTTTACACTCTCTCCCCTGTCATTCACAGTGACACTAGCCAATCACAGGCCTCATGAGAGCTCATGTATGCAGTAAGGTGTTGATAGCTCTTTGCTCTGAGTGTGTTACACCACCTTGTGATGCAGCTTGAGCAGCAGTTTGATCATGCAATTAGCCAGCTTTGTGACATTTATTAAATGTGCACTTATCCTAAGAAGTGTGACTTCTATATAAAACTCATTTCCACCCAGTGATACCTGAAAGACTTATTAGTCCTGTAACAAGTCTTACATTCTGCTCTAATCAATCTCCAACTGTAAATCCATCCTTAAACCCACCCATAACATCCATGTTATACCATTATAACTTATCAGGAACTACGTGGTTAATATAAAGCAGAACCTTAAACACACTGTCTAATCTAGATGATCTACACAAAACATGTGACCTTTATTTTCTTTGACAGACGTTCAGTCAGCGTCTGTATCAGGAGTACACCTGCTACACCGTCTTCTTCGTCAGTATTGAGGTCTGCCAAATTTCTGATGTGTTAATCAGGAAAACTCGTCGTCTCTCTGTCTTCCAGCAGGGCTTCTTCAGGTCAGTGAGTCCTTAAAAAAAGCCCACATTTATAAGGAATGACCGCTGCACGCACAGAAGACAACTATATCTTAGTCTAGATTTATATGTACAACAAAACAGGCCAAAAATGATAAAGATCCATTCTAGATCAGGCTCCAATCTGTCTTAGCCAATTAGTTCTCAGCTTTAACTCAAGTTTCTGCCACGAGCTGTCGCTACATTTTCATTTAGGCATTTGGCAGATGCTCTTATCCAGAGTGACTTACAAAAGTGTTTTGTAGTTTCCGTCATTGGATAGATCCTTACACTGGGTTACTAGGTCTCTAAAATCATGAGTGATTCACTGTTACCACCCTGAAGTTGATTATTTTACTGTGACACCATGTTTTTTCTTCTTATACCACAAACTATTTTATTTTATTTAAAATGTCACATAACAATTATATAATTACTTACATATAACTTTGCGGCTACAAAAGTCGTTCCCTCACCAGACTCTTTTTTTATCCGCTCTTGAAGACCATATCAACAATTTCACCTTTTCAATCCATTTATGGTGTTGCGTTCGCAGTACAAGTTCCAGTGAATCAGCTGCTGCTATAAAAAACTATGTACACCATTAGAACAAGTCCATTAATATAAACCTTTGATTAATATCAGAGCCTCTGAGACGTTATGATGATTACAGTATATGATAATTATTTATAATCTGTGCAGAAACAAGGTGCTTGTGTCTGCGATAGTCTTCCAGCTGTGTCTCGGTAACTTGTTGTGTTACTGCCCTGGGATGCCAAACATCTTCAACTTCATGCCTATAAGGTTTTTCTTTTCCTCAGCATTATTAATATTATATACATTTTCATATTCTAGGATGTTGCCTGTACATGTGATGAAATGTAGACAAACAGTGATTTGTACAAACCTGTGTCCATTCTGTTTCCATTTCAGGGTGCAGTGGTGGTTTGTGCCGCTGCCGTACGGCATTCTGATCTTCGTTTATGATGAAATAAGAAAACTAGGTGTGAGAAGACACCCAGGCAGTGAGTATTCCTTATCTTTAATTTTAATCCCATTGAACTTAAAAGTAGTTATCAAAGCAAGACTAATCTTCTGTTTGTGTGTGTTTTCTAACAGGCTGGTGGGATCAGGAGTTATATTACTGAAAGGAAGTCAGCATTTGATGTTGAAAAATGACACCTGACTCGACTGAATATTGAATTATTTAGTTTTATATCTGCTACCAATATTCTTTTCCCTAAAAGAATAATTGCTATTCTTAATGCTAATAATAATAATAATTGCTCCTGTAGTCCTATTTTAAAAAAAACATAACTGACTAGATTTAGTCTCACATGGTGCCTGTATCTGACTATTTACTTTTATTAATAAAATAATAAATAAACACAATATCTGGAGGTTTTAATTGGTTCAGTCTTCCATACACACAATCATACAGTACATATTTTCATATTTTCCCACCTTTTAATTTGAATTTTATTGGAAAGAATAAAAGAAGGCACTGAAAATCTCAGTAGACAACATTTTAGTACTGGTAGAACGGTGGCTTACTTGTTAGCACTATGGCCACGCAACTCCTGGGTTTGATTCGCACCTATAGTTCTGTGTGCATGGAGTTTGCATGTTCTCCCCGTGTTTGGTGGGTTTTCTTTGGGTACTCTAGTTTCCTCCAACAGTCCAAAGATTGCAGATTAGGCTAATTGGAATTTCCAAAATGCCCGTGGGTGTGTGTGCCCTGTGATTGACTGGCACCCTGTCTGGTGTGTTCCCCACCTTCTGGTGTTATAAAACAAAATCATGAGCCAATCATGTTTTGACAAATTTACACAGACAACGCGGATGATCCGGATGTGGATACAGAATGTAATCTTCTGTATTCTGTAATCTTCTGTAGTCTGTGACAATCTGTGAAAGTATGAGCTAGTTGACTAGGGGTTAGCCAGCTGACTAGCAGATATTACAGTACTTGTACTGACTGGAGGGTGTGATGGCAGCTTGTACTGTAAATGCACATATTTATAAATCCTAGAATTTTCACGAACTCACTCACTCATACCGCCCTAATCCTCTATACAGGGTCACGCGTAAACCAGTCAGTACTGTAAATACAATATTGTAATAGTTTTTTTTTTTTATTATGAAAGTTCTCGATATTAAATCTGATTATTTATTACATTTATATATAAAGGAGGGTATGCTTCAAATACATCTGTGTAGTTTTATTTCACTTTCTGTCAGATTGTTTAATTTAGGTAGGTTTATCCTTATCCTTTATTCTTTTCCGTCAGTGTAAGTTAGCAACATTAGCATACATTTCTTTAAAGCTTTCGACCACAATGCACCATTCCTCTGCGCGCGCCTTTGTGCACGCCGCGTCATCACAGCGGAATGAAGCGCGAGCTACATTCTATCTCGCACGTCGCCTGTATCCGCATCCAGGGGTCACGTGACGCCGAAATGGCATATCCTATCTCATATGTAGCGCCCTATGTAGGGTGCGTAGAGGACATCTGAGATTACGCCCTATTTAGGGCACGTATACAGGAAGCAGGAAGCAAATTGGGATGCAGTCATAAACCACGTTCTTTTTAGGACTTCTAAAGGAAACTGTATGTTTAAAGAGAATTAATTAGGTTATACACCACAATGTAAATCAATAAAAAAATAATAATCTTCAAATATGTATCAAGCATCGATATAGATTTCATGACAAATTGCATTTACCTTACAATTAGTTTGCGTGTGTGTTATATTTATTAAGTTAACGATACTTTCTCATCGTTCTTTTGCGCTTCACGCCGTTTCCATGGCATCCATGACAGTCTGCTCGTGCCTTGAGTTTAAGAAGTGCCCACTTACGTCAGGTTACCAAGGAGATCTGAGCCGTGCATGTGCCCAGTATATAAAAGGGGTGCGTCAGACGGAAGCGGTGCAGTGTGGCTGTAGCATCACAGAAAGCAGGAGGTAAGTCAGCTTTCCGCGTATGATCTCGTTTAATAATCTTTAAATGACTTTCTAGAGTAAGTAATCTTCTCTGCTACGGCTACGAAAAAAGAACTGAGGTAATCTTAATTAAATCTTAATTAAATCTTAAGTTTGTAAAAAAATATATATATTTAAAAAAGCGAAGAATATGTGCCCTTCGTGCTGCGATTAGGCCTCGGTTGAAAGGACGCAGCTTACCCCAAGGGTTGGTTAAATAACCAGCGAGGAAAGCTGTTAGGTTTTATCTGATGCTGCTGAGGAAGCCTGAGGTAAAAGGATGCTAGCTGCTGATTGATTACCTTATGCTTAACTAAAAAACAAAATGCAGAAAAATGAATGGGGAAGGTGATATTCATTCATTAAAACCCTGTGCGGAAGTCACTTTGCACTGGGTTTAAATTACATTTCACGTATAAAGAATAAATAAACTGGTAAAAACAATAATAATAGGACAAAATGTAACAACTGAGAAAGAAAATAAGAAACTTGGTTGTCTGGTTTGCGTCGCGAGCTGCTAGTAATGAGCACGCGCTACGTCATCGTCTTTCCAGACTGTTCCATGAGACTTGACGCAGGGAGGACTTATTTTCTTTATTAGCAGAAATAATTATTAAGTTATTATAATTATTAAGTTCGTCAACAGGTACATCACAGTTGTATGTGCTGTCAGTGCAACTCGCACATTGTAACTTCTTCGTTATCGTTATGATAATGATAGTGATACTAATGAGTTAATCCTCCCAAGATTAAAACACTAAATGCCTTGTTTTTCGCTGCCTGCATCACACCGATATAAGCGTCGTGAAGGTCAGCATCACCGTCAAGGTCAAGACGAGATGGTTCGGATGTGCGAGTCTCAAAAAAAAAAAAAAACACCAGTTCCCTTACGCAGCGCACTTAAAGCGTGTTTCACGCAGCGCCCACTATGACTTCCTGCACGAGGAAGGGATTCAGGTCTGAATACTGCACGTTAAAAAGACGTGTTAGGATAACCGATGATTATATAACTAGGATAAATATATATTATTTTAATGTGACCGCTTGTGTCGCGATGGATTTGTTTGTATGTGAGATTTTTAGCGAATTCTGGATTTACAGTCTGACTCGTGCCTTTAAATGGTGCAGTCTGTGTACGTGCTGAATGTCAGGTAAGGTTGATGCTGATGTAAACTGTAACCGGGATGAGGCGGATCTTCCGAGGGGGCGTGGCTTATCCTCCATCCTATATAATTTACCTATAGATTTAGTTATGATTATGAAACAGGATAAATTAATATCACTGATTCTAAGGTACAGAAGGTATATAAGAACATATTTCGAGCTTTTAACCATTTATTATGTCAATAAATACGATTAAGTTGAAACGGAGCATTGATTCGGTTCGTGATTTTGATTCAGATTCATGAATCGTTTCGCTTTTTTTTTTTTTAATTATTATTAGTCCTTTTTATTTTCGTGCTGGTTTGTCTGGCATGAAATGATCACTTATAAAAAATTACCAGGGTATGTTATAATCCTTAATATATAGTATATATAATTATTCTGAATTGATCAGAATTCCACATCAGTATGAATTTCGTGATGTGATTTGATTCACTTTTGATTCATGGTATGATTTTTTTTTTATTATTATTTACATTTATCACAAACTGTTTTAAGCAATGTAGTATTATTATATACATACATATTATAGAAAAGGTTGAAGAATCATTTAAGAATGAATAATGGACATAGGAGTCAAATAATTCTCTCTGAATTAATTCTATCACTATTCATTTTTAATGCATAGTGTTATTACAGCCTCAGTGCACTGTTCTGAGATATATATATATATATATATATATATATATATAAGAGAGAGAGTATTATTAGA
>JAQQZS010000019.1:547588-557721 GCA_030068045.1 Platyallabes tihoni | reverse complement strand
GGTAGAAATAAATGTTTATTTAGGCTAAATGCATGTTGCAAAACAAAATACCTGGGCATTTTTAACACTTGTACATAAAAAAAAGAATTAGCAAAAAAACAGAAATCCTGTACATTTACATGTAGCACTTGTACGTAGAAATAAAGCACAAAAATATACAAATGAAGTACAAAGAAAAGAAGTGCACTACTCCGCCACAGCATCATCTCTCCGTACTGGGTCAGGCCACAGGACTTTGCCACATTTTCATGGAGTTTTTCCATTGCATCCAGTTCAAAAACTCTCTGTAGAAATAGATATATATTTTTGTAAGTGATGTAGGCCAACTACAGTAAATCACTACTTACAGTAACCAACATTTATGTGTCTGGATATATACCAACCTGTACATACTGGAATCTTTGCTCTTTGACTCTATCAGAGTTGCGTTTAAAGGGCACTCTGTACAGCTGTTTCATGCGCAGTCTGTTGCGCTTGAGAACACGATCAACAATAGAGAGACTGACACTGTCGATACCTTCAAAATGCACATGGTCCTCAATGATCCTCTGCTGAATTTCACACAGTTTAATGGTGTTGTTCTCACGGACCATGTGGACAATTAGGGTCTCTTGGTGTGGGGAGAACATAGATGTCCATGTGTCAGTCTACAAAAAGAGAACATGCACTTACAAAAATACATAGATGGAATAGGCCTACAAACAGTCAGACTAACCCTCCATTACAATACTACAGTACACTGGCACAGTGATGTACTGAAGAATGTTTACCGTGGTACAGTATATAGTACAGTCATTGTACATATGGAATTGTTGTCAACATTTACATACTATAATGTTAAAAAAGGTAACTACCTGTTCTCTTCTCTAAATCTTCGGATTATGGTGGACACAGTGAATCTACTGACGTTTGGTTGTACCCTTAGTCCGGCCTTCTTCATTGTCATACCATGGACAAGAACATGGTCAATCACAGTAGCTCTGATTTCATCTGATATTACTGTCCTTTGTCCTCGCTGACCACCTCGACCACCTTGACCTGCTCGACCTCCTCTCACACGAACGCCTCTTCTTAGATTTCTGTCCATTGTAGTGCCTCACAAACCAGTGCTCTGGCTTATATGTACCCTCACATCATTAGCCACAAGTGTGATAAATTTTGAGTTGTTGTGTTCACCCGGTGACACCTGAGCTTTAATTGTGTTTGACTTTTGCCACCTGCGCTCACCATTATGCTAATGTGTCTAAACAGGTGAAAAGTGCTTATGGTTTTGCCAAAACAGTGACTGATAGTTCAGACAATAGGGTTTAGTGGTTTAGCAATCGAGAAAAACTGTAATGCTCTCTTACACACACACACACACACACTGTATTTGTCATACACACCCATACAAACTCACACACACTATATTTCTCATATGTGCATTTTGAAGGTATCGATACTCATATATAATCATACACACACTATATTTCTATCACACACTCATACACACACTGTGTTTCTCCTACACACTCTTACTCACACCCTCATACGTGTGTGTGTGTGTGTGTGTGTTAACGCAGGGACGCAGTGGACACAGCGTGTTCGCTCTACAACCAGATGGACGAGGAGGTCCATAAACTCGTCATTCTGTCCAACAAGTCTCTCCGTCAGCTGGAGGAGCTTCTGGAGCTGCGCACCTTTCAGGAGGAGACGGAGCGGGTGAGGCGCCGCGGTAAAGTCCTCATAAATATCAGAGCGTGCAGTTAACCTCATCGGATCCTCACCGAGTGAGTGTGTGTGTGTTGTGGATGTGTTCAGATCAAGCGCTGGTTCAGTGTGGAGGCAGAGACACATGTGGCTCCGCTGGACTCCCTGAGCTTCACCCTGAGCTCGCTGCAGGAGACGAGACGCAGCCTGGAGCAGTTCATCGACGAGGCGGCGGTGAGTGAGCTCCGATTCAGGAGGACACACAGACGCAAGCTAGTCCTCTTCTCTTTAACCTCACCGTGTCTGTGTGTGTGTGTGTGTGTGTGTGTTCTTCAGCTCCAGCAGAAGCAGGCGGTGGCGTTGACGCAGGACCCGAGACGAGATTCGTGTCCTGTGTTACTGGAGCTCAAGCACCACATGAGCTCCGTCCTTCAGCGAGCACACACACGCAGGTCCGAGCTGGACATCCTGGACAACCTCTACGAGTTCTACAACTCGGTAAACACACACAACACACACACACACACTACTTTTTATCAACTGAAGCTGTGCGCAAAATGTTTTGGCCCCCATCCACCGCCATTCAAGTGTGAATGGTTTTACTGGTCAAACTTGGAAGAAAGCAAACAGGTCTATATATTCAGTATATATAAAGGTTACATCCGTAATTAAATAGTCATGCACTGACTGAAAACGTCTGGACTAATACCCATGTTTAAAGTACTTCTTTAGAGTTCTTAAGGTGAAATGTTGTATTGTGAAACGCATTGTCCCATAGGAAATAATGTAAATGCAAATAATCTGTTTCAGCCGCCCCAAAATATTACCGATATTACCAATTTTCATACTATAATCATCTATTTTATATTTTTGAATATATAAAAACAATCAAAACATTTAGAAATGACATGTAAATGAAGTAAAATATGAACTAAACAGACATTAAACCTCACTTAACCTTAATTTATGATTCCTCTTGGCACCGGCTGCTTTAAAAACCAAACTGAAAGCGGCTCCGTTTTCTTCTTTTTTTTGTGGGGGGATTTATTTTTTCAGATTTTCTCCCTAATTTAGTCGTGTCCAATTCCTCCCCTACACTAGGGGGCTCCCACATTAAGGCTACTACTACCACTCAGTCGGGAGGGCCGAAGACTATCACGTGTTTGCTCCAAACCACGTGACGCCAGCCGACCCCATCTTTTCGAACTGCACACTCACGCACCTTTGGGGGTGTAGTAACACACTCGGAGGACAGCGCTATCCGCTCCTTTCACATGCACAAGCTCACAGACGCCCCTGATTGGCTGTAGATCCGTGATTAATGTGGGAGCACGAAGTACCTCTCATCCCTTCCCTCTGAGGTCTAGCTCTCTCTAGACCTCCGGCTGCGAGAGGTCATTGCATCACTCCGGCTGCGAGAGGTCATTGCGGGAACCGAACCAGCGATCTCGGGATTATGGGGCGAGCACTTTACCACTGCGCCACTGCCCTTTTCTTCTTGCTAATGTCCCCATGGTGCTATGTCTTCACAAAATCGTGCACAAAATGCTAATAAATATAAAAACATGTAAACCCGCTTTGCTTGGCTTTCCACTGACGCAAATAGGTTTTGAGCGGATCCCGAACATACGTGTGACTTAGCCAGCTTCGTTCATTCACTTGTATCCTGAAAATGCTTTCTATACCGAGGCAATTTTTTTGCAAAATTTAAAGCAGAAATTTGTTAGGCTGGGAGTTCGTATGCTGAGGTCCCACTTTTGTAAAAAAAAAAAATATATATATATATATTTATTGTTTATTATTATTTTTTCATTTATAGAAATTCAGAAATTAATCATTAATAATTAAGCATGAACATGAGCTCACTAAACTAATCAAATCGTCCTCTCGCAGGCTCAGCAGTGGATGACGCACTGTGAGAACTATTTCAAGCGTCTGAATTTGGAAGAGAACATCACACGTTTGTCCCCTGAAGTTCTTCAGATGTTGCGGGACTACCACAATGAGGCCACCAAGTTCTCCATGGAGAACTTCAGCTCTCTAAATGACACGGTGGCGTCACTGGGCAGCTCCCACCAGCTCCATCACTGGAACCACATCTGGATGAAGTGCCAGGAGACCCGGAAACATCTGGAGGAGGTGCTGGAAAGAGCGACGGTGCGAGAAGAACCCGTGTCTGACTCTTGTCTAAACTCTGCCTCTGAACTTTCCAAACCCGGGGAAATCCCTGTAATATGCGTGGATTTGCAGTGTGGCGAGAACAGAAGTTCTCTTCCCGATATTAAGCACAGCTTCGAATTCGAGGACGAGAAACCTCACTCGGCAGGTCCGTTCTCCAAAAACGACTCTCCTTTCAGATCTTTTCTTTTCCCTCCCGAGAGAGATAAACTCGCTCCGTCGGTGCTGGACGACACGGACAGCGACTGCACCGTCGACTCGTCGTATTCTTGTCAGTCGGAGCCCGTAGCGAGGCACCGCAGGCCTCCGGTGAAGAAGATGATGAAGAAGACGGTGAGCTCCGAGCTCTCGGGACACCACGGATACCTGGGGGTCTACATCAAAGGGCTGGAGCTCAGCAACACCACGTGTGAGGAGAACAACCCGCAGAGGCCACACGTGAAGAGTCCAGTGCTGGCGCGGAGCAGGAGTCTCCCGGTGCCGTCTATAAGTCTGGGAAGACCAGGGGATGGTGAGAACAAGAGGCAGAGCAGGTGGGACGCGTCCTGTATACACATAAACACACACACACACAATCTGGAAAAGTAGATGATACATAAAGTTTGGATTTTTATTCCATTCAGTAAAATTCAGCACATCATGGACGAGATGATCTCGACAGAGAGAGAGTACGTGCGTTCTCTCTCCTACATCATGGAGCACTACTTCCCCGAGATGGAGAACCGGGACCTGCCGCCGGACCTCCGCGGAAAGCGCAGCATCATCTTCGGGAACTTGGAAAAGCTGTGTGACTTCCACAGCCAGTACTTCCTGAAGGATCTTGAGTGGTGTGCTCATTCCCCGCTTTTGGTCAGCACCTGCTTCCTGAGACACGTGAGTCTTTAAAAAGAATGAATTCGAGACGCAGGCATGTGGGTGTGTTTGGCATTAGGAAGGCAATTAGGGATAAACGGTGTGTGTGTGTGTGTGTGTGTTTGTGTTTGTGATTGGCAGGAGGACAAGTTCGGAATGTATGCTCTGTACAGTAAGAACAAACCTCGCTCTGACGCCCTGCTCACCAGCCACGGGAACGCTTACTTCAAGGTGGGACACACACACGTCTGAGCAGTATGCTCATTATTTTAAATATTATTAACTAGCTGTGCTTGCGAATTTGTTTGCATGGAATTTAATTGACTTTTTTAAAAAAAAAACGTACAGCGCCCTCTGTTGAATTTTGGAATGAACTACAATTTTTACTTGTTACCCTGAAGTGTGCAGAATAAAGGTGTGCGATCGCGTTTATTAAGTAGATTTCAGTCACGCTCTCATAAGCAAGTATTAAATAATGCATAGCGCCATCTGTTGAATTTTGAGACGAACTAATGTTTTTTTTCAAGGTTGATTTTTTTTTTTAATGTTTAACGTTTTTCGTTTAAAATTCAAAGCATATCTTATGCTAAGAGATGCTTTGGGAATCCATGGGAAGAGAAGCTTATCTTCTCTTCCCGTGGACCGATTGCAATGACCCAAAGCCTATATGTTACCTCAAGCTTGGCCAAATACAGCTGTGAAAACCCCAATAAAATTAATTTAGTAGTTTTTACGTGATGCGTGCACAAACAAATAGACAAAAATTCCAAAAAAACATCTCCATGTGCTCTATTATTGATCTTACGTCCCCACAAATTATTTTTGCGCAAATATCTTCAATGTACAGACATGTCCACTTTACAGTTTTATTATATAGATATAGATATAGATTCAGGGTCGTGGTGGATCCAGGGGTGGGCATTTTGTAAATAATACTTGAAAAATAAAAATCTATCGTTTGTTAAATGTTCCGTTCTAAGAAAAACTCTGCTATCTACAGAAAGTGTTTATTAAACCCCTTTTACATGCAACTCAATAAGCAACAGTGTAAGTTTGTGTGTGAGCAGTCTGGTCGTAAGTCCAGCGTAAGTACATTCAGTACCTAATGCGAAACCAGTTCAAGCAAGAACCGTCAACAATTTTAATTCTGGACAATTCAGGGACATCTGACAAACAGGTCAGGAATGTAAGAAAGGTGATTAACCCTTCCTCATGTCTGCATTTTAACTAAAACACCTGTATAGACACGCAGAGAGACGCAGTCCACCGTCGTAAAAATCTTCTGAGAGCCAAACACAATTGACCTTTAAATCTACGGGAGAATCTGAAATGTCCTCCTGAGGTCAACTGATAACAATCACCGGTCACTGGGTTCGGGAATGCAAGATCATCAGGAACGTCGCCGTTTCCGTACTCAAACTGAAACTACTGGGGGTCTGGATCATGACTCACGGTAACGGACATGTCCTGAAACCCTGTGCGCCGTGACGGAGACTTTAGATTTATTATCGATGAGACTGGGAGAAGTTCCAATCTAATCTAATCTAAAGTGATACAGAGGGAGGATTTTAAGGTATCTAAGTTAATGTTGTTCATTTAAAGTGTTGTGTTGTTTTTGTGTCATGACCGATTTCTTAGTGCCTCTGGGGACGGGAAGATCTCGCTGTCTTTTAAAGCTCATGTGTAGACAAGTTCGCCTTTAATTGTCTGTCTGAAGACAGCTGTGACATCACACATTCAAAATGAAGAATTGTTTCGTTTTTCACCATGTTTGTTCAAGGCACTTTACTCTACTCCATATGTCTGATGTGTTTTTCCCCACAGAACAAGCAGGTGGAGTTGGAGGACAAGATGGACCTGGCGTCCTACCTGCTGAAGCCCATCCAGAGGATGAGTAAATACGCCCTGCTGCTCAAGGACCTGATTAAAGAGTGCAGCCAGTCTCAGGAGCAGGAACTCACCGACCTCAGGACCGCCGAGGACATGGTCAAGTTCCAGCTGCGCCACGGCAACGACCTGCTCGCCATGGACGCCATCCGAGGATGTGATGTAAGCATGAGGATACACATTTAAACCCTGGCTGTTTAAATACTGTTCAGCTCAGGAAGTGTAAAACATTTGATCTGGGTCTGTAGGTGAATCTGAAGGAACAGGGTCCGCTGAGGTGTCAGGATGAGTTCATGGTGTGGTGCGGTCGCAGAAAGTATCTCCGGCACGTCTTCCTGTTTGAGGACCTCATCCTGTTCAGCAAAACCAAAAAGATCGAAGGGGGATATGACATCTACATCTACAAACAATCATTTAAGGTAGGTGAAGGGTTTAAAATCATATCAAACATCTTAAAAGCATCCCATATCCTGGATTTGTCTCGGGATGGTGGAACAGTAACTAGACTGAAAAAAAGGCTCGAAAAAGTAAACATGAAAAGGTATTTTTGTATACGAACTAATAATTTTTTTCAAGGTTGATTTTTTTTATGTTATAAGGGCATTTTATATTAAAAATTCAAAGTAGAATTCAATATCTTCTCTTCCCATGGACCGATTGCGATGAAACAAAGTCTATATGTTACCTCAAGCTTGGCCAAATACAGCTGTGAAAACCCCAATAAAATTAATTTAGTAGTTTTTACGTGATGCGTGCACAAACAAACAGACAAAACAGATATGCGAATATGCAAAACAGATATGCGGATCAAGGGCTGAAACCCTCTTGATCTGCATATCAACCCAGCCAGAAAACACCTCGCATATACACAAACATCCTACAAAGTGAGCTCGAAGAAATAAGGAGATTTTTTTCCCCTCTAAATTAGCATGTTTTTTTTGTGAGTTTGGCTCCCCCTATTGGTAGATTTTAGATAAGCATCATAACAGCAAGGATAATTTTGTCAGAAGAATTACTGAATCTTTGTAGATTTTAAACTCAGCTTTAAAGCAGCTTGCTATAAATTTGTATCGTCATCAGAATGCCTTAAAGTTTTATTTTAAAAAAAAAGTCCAAAAAGCTTTATCAGGTTATAAGAAATAGATCATTTGACACGTGCCCTAAGTTTCCTGGGATAGGCTCCAGGTCCCCGCGACCCTGAATACAGGATAAAGCGGTATAGAAGATGACTGACTGAGATCATTTGACACATCATTATATCTTGGTTTCTCTCAGACGGCAGAGATCGGGATGACGGAGAATGTCGGCGACAGCGGCCTCCGGTTCGAGATCTGGTTCCGGCGCAGGAAGTCCCAGGACACGTTCATCCTGCAGGCCAGCTCGGCCGAGAGCAAGGCGGCCTGGACCTCCATCATCGGCAAAATCCTGTGGAGACAAGCGCTCAGGAACAGAGGTCAGCTAACTCTACGTTCAAACTCCACTCGTGGGCGTGGCCTGTCCAGAGTTTGGTTTAGATGTTTCATTATTTAGCATGCTGATTTATCTGGAATGTTGGGACGTGTTTGGTGTGTCAGAGATTAATTAGCTAACACGCATGAGAAGCTCATAGACACCTTCTTCAACTCAGACCCTAAGTGTGGGGTGAGGCTCAGGGGGCGTGGCCTGAAGCGCAAAGGCAGAGTGATGTGATTAGTAGCTGTATTTTTATTAAAGATACTGTAGATAATGAAGTCACAGTGACTTGTTTCTGTCTGTGAGAGAGACTACACCCTCTGTTGGTCAGTGAGAGAATATCATCTGGACTGATAGACCTACAGAAGGTCCTAACCTCCTCCTCCTCCTCCTCCTCTTCCTCCTGTGCTCACAGAGTTGCGGATGCAGGAGATGGTCTCTATGGGAATCGGCAACAAGCCGTTCATGGACATCAAACCGAGCGACGCGGCCATCAGCGACCGAGCCGTGGATTACATCATGAAAGGCTCTGGTGCGGCCACGACCCTTCCTCCCTCTCCTCCTCACGTCCCTCTCTCTCTTCTGTTCTAATCTCTCTCTCTCTCGCTCATTCTTTCTCTTTTGTTGTTCCTTCTTCTGTCTTTAATGCTCTCTCTCTTTCTGTCTTTCTATCTCTTCTCTATCATTTCCCATTAGTTTTCCAGCATTTTCTGTCTTTCCTTTTCCCTGTCTTCCTGTCTCTTTTGCTGTCTCTATTTCTCACTCTTTCTGTACTTCTCTCACTTTTTGTCTTCCTCTCTTGCTCTGACTCTCTGTCTCTGTTCTGCTTTTTCCCCTCTACTTTTCTCTCTCACACACTCTCTCCATCCTCTGTTTCTGTTTCTGTTTCTCTTTCTATTTTTTCTCTCTTTGTTCCTCTTTATTGTTTCCCTTTTTCTCATTTACTCAGCTTTCCATTCCTCTCTCTCTCTCTCTATCTCACACTCTGGAGTGAGCACCTCCTTCTCAAACAGTCCTGAAAAGACCTCTCATGCCTCGACCTGACGCTGTGTGTGTGTGTGTGTGTGTGTGTGTGTGTGTGTGTGTGTTTAATAACGTTCGCTCTGCTAGTAAACGTGTTAAAGTAAACATTTTAAAAAGTAAACTTCATTGACCCTGCGCTGACCCCGCCTTCTCTCTCTTTTCATTGGTCGCTGTGTTTAACCAATCACAGCCCTTTTTTATCTCTGCTAGACGCAAAAATAACGTAGTGTCGAATAAGAGACGGTGTTCACATTAACGGCGTCTCGTTACTTTTCTCTCCGCAGAGTCGCGCGCCCGCTCCTCCGTCTCCATCTCCTCGTACGATCACTCCAGCCCGTTCAAGAGGCCGCACTCCACCATCTCCAACAGCAGCTCGTCCTCGTCCAGCAGCCACTCCTCGTCCTCCTTCATGAGCTCCCTCAACCTGCCGCTCTTTAGCTCCGCCCCACACCCGCCCCTCGCCCACTGGCACTACGACTGCATCGAGGAGGACGAGCTGGAGCACGACGCCGCCGCCACGCAGCCCTCCGTCGGTGAGTCCCGCACGCACGTCTCACACGTGTAACAGAAGATCCATCACAGACGGGCCTCGCTTTTGCATCCTGCGCCCTCTGGTGGCGACAACAAAAACAAGCATATCTAAAGATTTTAATGTGTACTGTGTGTGATAGCAAGAACCCACCATTAGGGGCGCTCTATGTGCAGCTCTTAATTAAACACAGATCTTTAATTAATAATGAATAATGTCAAGATAAAGTTTTTACAGTCCCTGTGTGTGTGTGTGCTGTAGAGGAACGTATACCAATGCTATACGAAGGTCAGTATGATGGTCAGAGCTAAAGAGATAGAGTGTGTGTGTGTGTGTGTGTGTGTGTGTGTGTGTGCGTGTGGTTTTAGCAGTTGAGGAAATGTAACAGGAAACACCTCCTACATCATTGGCCTGGTTTCGAAATAAACTATGACACCCTCTGAAGGACCTAGATGATACTGTGTGTGTGTGTGTGTGTGTGTGTGTGTGTGGTTAAACTGGTGCAAAGTGAGTGAACTCTGGA
>JAQQZS010000019.1:506813-519177 GCA_030068045.1 Platyallabes tihoni | reverse complement strand
CACTGACTCACTCGATCACACACTCACAGACATGTACATGGACTTCAACCTCAAATAATAATAGTAATAATAATATCACTGATTACATTAAATATCAGCAGATTATTATTAGATTTAACCTTTATAACTATTTCTACAAACGCTTTAACTTCAACGACACGTACTTGCGTTAGTATTTAATAATTCTTCGTTCGATTTACTGACTGACTGCTTGTGTGTGTGTGTTGTTGATGCTGAATATCATGATGTATAAAATCATCTCCTGCCAGAAATCCCTAGTCCTAATTTTTTATTTAATTTTTTAAAATTGTTTTGTTTGTGCTCCCATTAGAGCCATCGCCTTTCTCGAGGCTTTAGCGTGTATTAAATTCGGACAGGACCTTTTCTCCAAGACGCAGATCCTCTACGTTATTCTGTGGCTCCTGTGTGTGGTGAGAGAAAATGACTTTTTTATTTATTTATTTATTTTTTTTTATTTTGCAAAGATAATCACATCTGCACAACACATATCAACAGAGAATGGCTTGTGTGTGTGTGTGTGTGCGGTGTGTGTGTTTGTGCAGGCCTTCATCACGTTCCTGTGCCTGTACGGGATGGTGTGGTACGCTGAGACTTACGGCCCCAGAGAGAAGGTCAGCCCACTTCCTGTGTGGAAATTTAACACAATTCTGTGGAATTGTAAAGCGTCTATACACACTTACACACACACGCACGCACGCGCGCGCGCGTTAATTGTTTGTGCTGGTGTCTCTTGTAGAGTTTGTCAGAGAGTGAGGACAGCTTTTACCTCGAGGCCGGAGACAGCGTGTGTGTGAAAGGTAATAGAGAGGAAGAACAACTTCCTGCTTCATCTATTTATAAAATACTCTCAGAAAAACTCCGTCAGTCCATCTGTTCATTCACTCACTCACTGATTCACTCACTGATTCACTCACTGATCTACACGATTTAATCAATAACTGTGTCACTGACTGACGAAGCGACTCCATGACTTAACTTAACTTACTTACTGAGTCCCCGACTCACTCATTCACTGATCTGTTTATTCTCGGACTCTCATATTACTCACTCACTCACTCACTCATTCAGTAGTGAGAGAGTGAGTGTGTGAATGAGTGAGTCAATCACTCACAGACTGACTGACTCACTGACTGATTCACTTACACTACTGAATGATGACTCACTGACTGATTCACTTACTCACTCAATGACTCACTTACTTACTGACTGACTCAATGACTCATTTACTCACTGACTGATTCAATGACTCACTCACTCAATGACTCACTGACTGATTCACTTACTCACTGACTCATTTGCTCACACTCACTACTGAGTGATTTATTTACTCACTCAATGACTCACTAACTCACTCACTGACTCAATGTCTCACTTATTCACTCACTCACTGACTGATTCACTCACTGACTGACTGATTCACTTTCACTAATTTTGCTTGCTTGGCGTCTTTGTGTCTGTAATTTGATTCGTTACTCACACACTCATTGGTTGAGTCATTAATTGAACTGACTCACTCACTCAGTCATTGATTCATTAATGTACATACTGACAAAATACTTATCAATATACTCGGCGATTAAATGAATCAGTGAGTGACTCAATGACGGAATCATTAACTGATTGAATCTCTGACTAACTTATTCATTCACTGAGTCATTAACTGACTGACTGATTCACTTATCGATGATTCGACTCTCCCAGCGATTCACTGACTGATGTTTGGCTCACCGAGGGTCACTTTATCTGTGAGCCGAAGCTGCAGGAATGCTAATTGAACTTCTTCCTAATTTGACGATCAGGGTCGGACTCGACGGCGCCTCGCACCACCAGGAGGAGAGGGAAGGCTTCGGGGAACAGCAAACCCGTCAACGGAGTGGAGAAATAAAGATGTTCTCCACACGCTCCTCCTCCTCCCGCAGAAACTCAGGAAGGACAGAGAGGAGAAGAATGAAGGGAGAGAAAGATGAAGCTTTTGCACAAACGGCGTTCCAGACGTCGGAGGGAAGATCAGGACGAGACAGCCGTGTCTTTGGGTCCCGGGTTCGGTCAGGGTACAGCCAGCAGGTGGCGCTGCGGAGGTGACGAGGTGAAAACACGAGCGCTGAGATTCATGTACATTTCCACTGGAGAAAAAGATTTTTTTGTTCCCATTGCAGTATTGTCTCCGTTTCGGTGATGACGACAGACTCGTACATGGTGTGCCGATTATATTTACATACAAACAAGCAGAACAGGCATCCTTAAATCCATATTCACAGGACAGATCCTTACATATTAGGAGGTGTGGCTTAGGAGGAATGGGCGGAGCTATACCAAATAGCCTTCCATATACTGTAGATAAAGTTTAGCTCATGTTTAATAGATTTAAATATTTTTTTTAAAGTTTCATACAGTAATGTAGATTCGTCACCGGTTAAAATAATTATATTGTGTCAGATCTGTTGAGTGTTTAACAATTGTGTCCTCACGCCACCTGGTGGAGGGAAATGGTTTTGCAACTATGTTCCTAAAAATCAACATTACAGTAAATATGACGGTTATATCGAAGCACTGATTATCTTATCGGCACATGACCAGAGCAGAGCACACCCAGGGTCATGCACTTTGTTTTAGCACCGACTGATGATGATGATGAAGACGACGAGGATTGCTGCTAACTCCTATCTATTACCTCCAGACCACTAAAGCCAGTATCTGCATTTCTGTTCGTTCTCAAAGCCTCTAACACACTGATGTGCCTGCATGAGTGTGTGTGTGTGTGTCAAAATAACTGACATATTGCCTAATAGTAGTCCCGTTATATACTGTTGTGATGACGTGTAAGGTTTCGGAGTGTTTAGTAGACCATTCCTGCTTTCATTTTCTTTTCCTCACACTGACGACAATCTTCCCGTCACAAGTTTTTTAAAATTATTTTTATTTAATTTTTTTTACGCACTACGCCGAAACGCGTGCCGTTATACAATCGGATACATCACGTCGATATCACGAACACTCCCAGTCACCGTCGCTACAGACTGACCGCTATCTTAAAAACTAATTTTTCATTCCGGATGCTGTAAATTGTGACGCGGTTAATCAGCAGTAATGAAGGAAAAAAACTAAACACTTCTAATATCAGCACACAGGACAGTGTGTACACAAAAACACACAACACACCTGCCTGATCCTGCCTTTACATATAATTATTATTATTATTATTATTACTACTGTATTTTTTTTAATGCAATAATTAGAAGTTTTCAGCTCAAAAGTCCCTTTTTTTCAGTCCGATGTCATTTCTGATATTTACAATACTGATACAGATTTTTTCTTTTTGCGAATCTGCAGCTAAAAATAATTTCATGAAACATTAACGAGAATGCAAAGGAAAAAAGTTCCTCTACACGATGAATCGATTTAAAGATTTATTTGACTGATGTCTGATGTGTCTAATTGAATTATTTGCACAGTTATAATAATTAATGTTGTCCGTCTAGCCGGAGATGTGTGACGCTGATTAGCGCGGCAGCTTTATAGGGTTTTAAGATCACGTCTATGACTCAGGAGAGTTTTAGCTTCTGGGATCAAACGTAAGTTCTTCAGGAGTGTAAACACTGACCGCTCCCTGGATTTACTGATCATAACACACTGACCCCATGACTCGCCAGTTAGCTTGAGCTTCATTCTGTAGGTGTCCAGGTGTTTTAGGTTTTTATTTCTGATCAGAATGCACTTTTATTCCCCCCCCCCATCCTTACTTCCTCCTCCTGTTTCCTGCCGAGGGAGGATGAGCTGCCTGCACATCTTCACTATTCCTAATGACTTTTGTACAGGATTTCCACACGGCTCTGTGTTTCTGTGTAATGATGTACTGTAGATGTGTGTGTGTGTGTGGTTTATTTTAAGTGATTAAAACAACTTCTGCCTGTGACGAGTGTCGTGTGTTCGTCTCCAAACCAGAGCTCATGTGAATTATTTGACACATCTGAAGATAAACAATAAATAATTGATTGGTGAGAAGGGAATCGAGCTTAAACTTGAACTGAATTCATAAATTTAGTTTATGTGAGAATCGTATACAGGTTTAAACTGTGAATCAAATGCTCGAATTAATTAATAAAAGTTCATTTGATTTATCCAGATTAATGCAAATCCAAATTAATCGATCCAGTTTATTATTCCTTTTAATCACAGGTCGCTGTAATGTATTATTATTATTGATGAAAATAATGTGTGATGTGAAAATGAGTCAAGTAAAAAAAGAAAATCGACAATCACGTGGAAAAAAGTTGTGAACGTCAATCATATGGAAGTTAATTAAGTAAGTGTGTTTAAGGAAATAACGGTTATAGGAAAACAAAAAAAATGTTAAATTCCATGTGAAAATGTAAGATTATTAGGTGAATATTTTGTGTTAAAGAATTTAAAAAATGTCAACAAGTGAAAGCAACAAATATGAAAAAAAAAATCATGACAAATTTATTAGTTTCAAAAATTTTCAATAAAAATTTTTGTATAGCGCTTTCATCAACAGTCATTGTCGCAACGCAGCTTTACAGAATCAAAACAAAATGATGTTTATGGATTGTGAAAATGTGATGAATCGTAATGATCAGATCGTCTCTGATGAACGAGCCGAGGGCGACGGTGCTGAGGGAAAAACTCCCTGAGATGGTGATAGGAAGAAACCTTGAGAGGAACCAGACTCAACAGTGAACCCATCCTCATCTGGGTGATGACGGACAGCAGGGATCGATCTGCATCAGACTGTGTGTTAGGAGGCTGGAAGTTCAGTATAACAGGAGATGTGGAGAAGTTCATATGGAGTTCAGTTGGTTATTGGAGGATCAGGTAGACTGTAGGAAACTCCAGGCCTGAACTATGGAGCGACTGAAGTCACGAGTCCTCAGAGAACAGCTGTCTGTATCAGCCGAGGACAGGACCGTCTTCGTGGTAAAGTGTCACTGTCCCCAGACACCACACAGGGCGTCCATGAGACGAGATCTCCAACCAGAAGAGGGACACCAGCAATATTGTGCGTGAATAGACAAATCATTTTGGGTTTAAAGATTGTATGAAAAAGAAATGATATTACTATATAATTATATACTGTATCCTAAATTGTAGTGGGAATATTAGGGGCAACTTTGGTGAAGTGGGACAAGTTTTTGTCACAATTTTTCTGTCACTTCACAAGACACCCTTATAAAAAGCTTAAAATCTTTTAAGTGTTCAAATGGAAAAGAATTGAAGACTGTACAGATGAATGAAATGAAAATATAAATGTAAATAAAATGACATGAAAGCTATAATGATTTACTTTTAAAGGTTATGTGATTTTTCTGCGACATTGTGAAATTTCTTTAAATCTTTTTTTTTTTCAAAATGACTCCTCATATTAACGTCTGTCGTGGCTGAGACCGTGTCCAAGTCTCGGTTGTAAAGAACAGACTTTTTATCGCTCTCACACGTCACAGCGCTGAATATTAACATGTCCATAAAAGAATTCAGATTTCAAGCTAATTTTCATGTTTAGATGTTCAGACGGGTCCCCAGTGTGTGTGTGTGTGTGTGTGTGTGTGTGTCCAAACAATAAACATGAGGTGAAAACAAGCCAGACATCCTTTTTTCTTTTTTTTATTAAACAGGCTGAATAGAATTCTCCTCTGATGTGACATCATATAAGAAGAGCTCCGCCCACAGCGTCATGTCCTCTGGAGGGGCGTGGCACAGCAGGAGCTCATTTACACAGACTTGATATTAAAATATATTTAATATTAAGATGTGGGTCTTTACTGTTTTTTCACCCTTCACCACTAGAGGGCAGAAATACACATTGTTCTGCCTGAGTCATGTGACCAAGCGGCCTGCTGAGCAACATGGAGCCCGTGTGAATCTGTCCTCGCTGCTCTCTCTCTCTATCTCTCTCTCTCCCTCTCCTTCTCACGGAGGAGAAACGAAGCATGTCTGAATCCTTCACGAATCCCACCAGAAGAGCTGAAGACGTCCTAGACGAGATCCACTCCGACCTGCTCGAGTGTAAAGTGTGTTTCGAACCGTTTTCATCTGACCCCAGAGCCCGGAGGCCGCGCAACCTCCCCTGCGGTCACGTGATCTGTCTGGGGTGCGTCTGCTCCCTGTCTCACTCCGTGTCACGCCGCCTCGAGTGCCCGTTCTGCAGGAAGCAATGCGATCAAGGTGGCACCTACGAATGCCAGGTCCTCGTCGACCTTCAGGAGATGATCAGGTCGTATTTCCCAGATAAAAACCCCCGACATCTGGATGGAGATCTGGGGTCAGGGGTCATGCACCTGCGCTGCGGCTTCGGAGGATGGGGTCCGCTCATCAACCCGACTGGGGTAGCGGTGCACGGAGGATCGCAGGATGTCGTGGTGGCGCACGGGGGGCATGAGAGAGTGACCGTGCTCGGGTCTCGTGGTCAGTACGTGCGCAGCTTTGGGCGCCACGGTCACAAAAACTACGAAATCTGCCATCCTTTAGATGTTGCCGTGACTCCTGGCGGCCATGTCATCGTAACAGATGCAGGAGATCGCTCGGTCAAGGTGTTCTCGTCGACAGGAAGTCCCGTGGTCACGGTCTCGGACCTGTTCCAGCTTCCATGGGGTGTCGACGTGGACCTCTCGGGGAACATCCTAGTGACGGACGCCGAAGCTGGAACCCTTTGGCAGATCGACATGGACTTCGGACGTGGCTTGGTTTCGCAAAAGAAGCAGGCGGTGGAAGATCTTACGACTCCGCGAGCTGTCGCTTGCTGCAGAGCGTCTGGACGCGTCGCCGTGGTGGAACATCTCCAAAATCGAGAAAGTCCCCTGGGAAGCCCCAGGTTGACACGGGTGATGGTGTTCAGCAGAGATTACGTGGCCCTCGGGCAGCTGGACGGGTTCGGTTTGCACCCGATGAGTCTGAGCATCTCGTCCGTAAGCTTTCACAGAAACGGCGATTTGATCGTAGCTGATGTGCAGCAGGGAAGCGTGTGGAGTTTGAAAGATGTCCATAAGGCAGCAGAGGTAACTCCGCTCGTCAGAGAGGGACTGGTGCGTCCCGTTGGACTGGCGGTGAACGACGAGGACGCGCTGATCATCCTGGATGCCGGAGATCACACCGTGAAGACGTACACGGCTGAAACTGAGGACTTGTACAGCGATAAATAATAGAAATGTATAATTATGATGTCATGATGATTTAGAAGCACCAGATCTGAAAAAAATAAAAAATAAATGGAACTGAAATATTGCTGTTTTTTAAAAAGATGTTTGTGTCAATTGTTTGCTTTTCTTTTAATTTGAGTGTATAATAAATTATAAAAATCTCTTTACACATACACACACACACACACACACATCACTCAGACTCACACTCCCTAGGAACATGTCACACAAACTAACCAGGAAAAAAAATGCAAATGGTCTCCACAGTTCATTGCGCAGGTTTACATACTGTATCCTCAGGAAGATTAAACGTTCCAGATAAATCAGTGTGTAAACAGCGTATCGTCTCTCAGGGAGACAGACGTGTACAAGGTTTAAAAGTCTTTAAACTGCCACATCCTGAATGTGATTTTTATTTGAATTTTAAAAGATGAAGAAAATATAATTAACCCGAATGAGTGAAAGGAAATAAACCAGGACAGACTGATACTGTATTATGCACATTAATATCTAAATGAAATAACATATAATTATTTCAAAGGATACTAAAATAATGAAATGAAGAAGTGCTTTGAGTTAAAATGCCAAAAAGATGAAATGTTTTTATAAGACTGTCCGGAGTTCCGAAGTGAAAATGATTAATTTAGGGAGAGCAAACAAATAAACAAGTACATGATTCAAATAAATTTGATATTAACTCACTACAGGGAATAATAATGCAGTTATAAAGTCACACACACATATACACATGTCTAATGAAAGCCATGATTCCAGGAAAAGTGTATCGTGGCATTAAAAATATTGCAATATTGATATCGGCTCGACGCGTTAAACATAAAAGTTTATCATTGTTGCTTTAATTATGGAAAAAACATTTATTTATTTATTTATTTATTTATTAAAAACAAGTTCAAAACTTCTTCATGACCATGTGCTTTATATTAAAGAACGAATAAACCCCTTAAGATATTTAAAAAATAATAATTAAAAATGCTACAATATTTTAAAGTACAACATTTATATGATACACACAATTAATTTTTAAGTCAATTAAATATTATTATTATTATTATTATTAAATGTTTATTTTGAGTATGTAAATCTGCTTAGGAGTTAAAGTCTTTGCTTTAATTATGTAGAAAATATTTATTTATTTATTTATAAATGCAAATTTAAAAACATCTCACTCAGGACCATGTGCTGTATATTAAATCATAAGAACCAAAAAGTAACTATTTTTAAGCCATTTATATGTTGAAATTATTATGAATAATAATAATAATAATAATAATAGAAATAGCCTACTTATTTTGAGTAACTACAGTAAATAGCTTTAGGAGTTAAAACTTCGCCCTAAATGTTGGCCGTGTCCCAAATCTCTTCCCGCTTCCTGTATGCGCGCGTGTCTACACTGTTTGAAATAACGATTTAAACACACTACAAAGTGCACTCCGTCTCTAGAACCCCACCGTTCGGGACACAAGCCCCAGGTTTCTCTCACTTTATAACGCTCAAAAAAAAAATCAGGCAGTTTGTCCGTGCTTTAAAAAAGATCTCATTTCTCGTTTGTTTCTGCAGAAATATAATAACAAAAATAAATACATAAACAAAATAAAACATTTCCCAGAGATTTGAGTCTCCTGTTCCGAGCGGAAGATGGCGGTTGGGATGCTGCTCGGCTGCCCGAGCCTGGGATCCTGAGGCCGCGTCCCGAACGCGTCGGCATGGGAAGTTTGAGTGTGCTACGTAGAGCGCGGGACGTGCTTGCGTCACGCCCTATGTAGAGGCGCTCCCGAGGGAATGAGGGCGGCGTTTGGGATACAGCCCGGGAGCGGGTCTTCCTAGCCTCCTGGTAGCTGCTGGAGTGGAGGAGGAAAAAAAAAAAACGGGGCAATTATGTCGGAGTTTTGATGAAGTTGTTCGTCGGGGATGTCGGGGATGATTTTAAGAACTTTCCTTGGTTGTCTTCAGGCATCGTGGAGACTTTTCTTTGCTTTGGATTTGCACATTACTGCTAGCTCTGCTGTAGGGCTCTGACACACACACACACACACACACACACACACAAAGTGGATTAAAATGTCGGATACGAAGGTAAAAGTCGCTGTCCGAGTCCGGCCCATGAACCGCAGGGGTGAGTCTGGCATTAAAGATGCATTTCTTACCCTTTTTGCTCCTCCTGTCTGGAAGGGAATGTGTGTAATTCACTCCTAAGTGGACTTAATGCTGCATCATATTGACTCATGGCGCAGGACAGGAGGGGACAGGGACAGCTCAGGGGACAGGGACAGCTCAGGGACTGTCTCTCCTCAGCTCTCAGGGCTCCTGGGACATTTTACAGCTTTGTAGGGTTCTCTATAATGTTTCATATGTCCTCCTGAGCAACTTAGACAACTTTCTTTTGTGTGTGTGTGTGTGTGTGTGTGCAGAGATTGAGCTGAGCACCAAGTGTGTGGTGGAGATGGAGGACAACCAGACCGTCCTGCACCCTCCACCTTCCAATGCCAAGGGAGAAAACAGGTAGAAATCCGGCTCCGGCTGGCATCATTACATCATCACATACAAGAACAAAAGATATCACACACACACACTTCCAGAGTTACTGTATATTGTTACAATGTATCGAAAGTTTTTAGACGTCAGTGCAGCACCTTGTTCTTAATAAACGTAATGCAACATTTTTACACCTAAGACTTTTTTTTGTGTGCAATATCGCTGGTTGTTAATCACACAGCCGTCTTTAAAACGTGTGCAAAATGTGTCAGGACGCTTAATGCAAACCTGACTCGTGCTATACCTTTAAAAATGGTTCAAAAGATTTATAAAAAAAAAAAAAGAAGAAAAAAAAAGATTACACTTTTCACCAACAATAAACCAGCAGCACTTCAGCATACAAATTTAATCTGCTTTGTAGACGAGTTCTTAAGGTGAAATGTCGTATTGTGAAACACATTGTCTGATAGGAAATAATGTAAACGCAGATAATCCGTTCCAGACACCCAAACATATTATCAATATTACTAATTTCCAACACTATAATCATATGTCTGCATATAAAAACAATCAAAACATTTAGAAAAGACATATGAAGTAAAATATGAAATAAATAGATATTAAACCTCACCTAGCCTTAATTTATGATTCCTCTCGGCATCGGCTGCTTTAAAAACTAAACTGAAAGCGGCTCCCTTTTCTTCTTGCTACCGTCCTTGATAAGATTCTTGTAGACCATAATGCTGTGTCTTCACTAAATCTTGCACAAAATGCAAAAAAAAAAAAAATCACAAAAAATACACAAACTCGCTCGGCTTTTCCATTGACACAAACAAGTTTGTTCGGTTTCTTTCAGTTTGTTCACTCGTATGCCAAAAAGACTTCCTATACCGAGACGAATTATGTACAGAATTTCGCTAAAATTCGTGAGGCAGAGCATTCTTTTGTCGAGGTACCACTGTACTTACTTTTCTCTTAATTTTAAAGTCACATAACACTGACATGAGCATTACACTTAGGAAATAAGGTTAGGCCTTAATAGGTTCACCTAGAGAAGCTTTCCTGCAAAATTTTAATTTCATCCAAGTCATTCATGAAATAAGTTTTTTTTGCTTGTTTATATATGCGTATAGTTTTGCATTTTTCAAACAGCGACTAACCTGAACAGCTGAAGTTTTAATTACAAAAATAAAATGTAAAAAATCCACTTCAGTACATTACAGAGAAGATTGAAGTTAGAGTTGTGTGATAGTTAAACTGCACAGCTGTAGTGTCGTATATCGGCGACGAAAAATCTGGACCAAATACAACATGACCTGAAATATTATCTTAAAGAGCTATGCTGTTAAATATAAAATAAAACCTAAAACTTAGACCTAAAAAATAAAACCTAAATCAAAAACACTCACAGAAGAGTACAACATTTTGAGAATGACATCAGCAGGAAGTGCGTTATTATTATTAATAATTATTATAATTTTTTAAAATGTCTAATACAAATGAATTCTGGACAAAAACAGAATGATACCTACGGTCGGAATTACCGGACACGACATACAACACATTTGCAGAACTACCGTGATTAAAATGAAACACACACGAATTCGTACCAGCGAGGAACGTAAGAAAAGTTACCAAAGCAAGCTCCGCCCCCTAAGGCTTTTAATCTTTTAACTTTTGTAACTTTGTAACACATTTCGGAGTGTAAGACGTCATTGTGAAAGAAATAGCCAGAGTGTTTGGAATGAAATTTATTGGAATAAAAGTTGACACACAATGAATTAGATTTTAATTACATTTAGTGTGTCGTATTTATCCTGTTTTAAAGTTTTTAGTTTATTGTAATTTTTTTTTAACATAACATGAAGAACACGATGCACACTTACAAGTGTGTAACAACGTTTTTCCATATATGTCAATGTATTTTGAGTGCAGTGTAAAGACTGCAGTACTTATTTACGGTACATCGTGCTGTATTCTTGCATCCGTCTGCGTCTGAATCGTTAGTATTGTGCTGAACTTGACCTGGGTTGCGTGCTTGATTTCAGCTCTGTCTGTGTATATGTGTGTGTGTGTGTGTGTATATTTATGTGTGTGTGGTGGGGGTGTGAGCCTGTCTGTGTGTGGGAGGTAAGGAGGAAGTGCACAACATTGAGAAACCCTCAAACCGGCCCAGATCTGAACACATTCAGGTGTGGGGTTTTTCTGTCTTGAAACAAGACAAAGGTGTTGGTTGAGGAATCACATTGTGCCGTAAAGTGATTCAGATTCAGTACTTACTGTGTTATTAACTGTTATTAATGAGGCTGAAGAGGGTCAGGCTGTGACTGCAGGCAGAAAACTACAAATCTTCTTCAGTGATCAACTCAAAAAGAGCAGTTATTCAGTCAGAGGTGAGTTTGTGGTAAAAGCATCGCTGCTTATCACCCACACTGATGAGTTCTGAGTTAGTGGGAGTGTGCAGTGATAGTGTACAGTGGGAGTGTGCAGTGATAGTGTACAGTGGGAGTGTGCAGTAATAATGTATAGTAGGAGTGTGCAGTAATAATGTATAGTAGGAGTGTGCAGTAATAGTGTACAGTGGGAGTGTGCAGTGATAGTGTACAGTGGGAGTGTGCAGTAATAGTGTACAGTGGGAGTGTGCAGTAATAGTGTACAGTGGGAGTGTGCAGTAATAGTGTACAGTGGGAGTGTGCAGT
>JAQQZS010000019.1:450177-463714 GCA_030068045.1 Platyallabes tihoni | reverse complement strand
TGGGAGGAAACCGGAGTACCCGGAGGAAACCCACCAAGCACGGGGAGAACATGCAAACTCCATGCACACAGAGACGGTAATTCACTTTATCAAATTCTCTGTCTAATCCACTCTTATGATTTCTGGCGTGTGTGTATTGTCCATGGTGTAACGTGTAAGAAGTCACTGCGCTGTCGTTGTTCGTGAGAAGAATTTCAGGAAATACCTCATGACACAGTGTTTACGTTGCAGACATGGATGGTTTTCTGCACGCGAGTCGTTTTCACGACATGGGGCTTTAAGAAACATGAATTTGGTTTTTACCCGAGTGAAATCAGATCTGAGTGACGGAGCAAAAACTGAGGAAGTGAATGATTTAGAATGGTTTAGCCGTAGTAGTTTTCTTTCCCCTTTTTTCTTTTTTTTCTAGAATAGATATTGTCATACAGGTTATGTAAAAATAAAAAAAACTCTTGTCTTCGAGAAATCTGGAATCATGTGTTTATACCAGGATCGACACCCTGTTACAGGACTTGATGGTTTTTCCTAAGCCAGCTGTACTTGGCGGTTTTGTGGGTGGAAGTTTGTCCAAATGGGTGGGCTGAATGAGTTTACAAAAACTAATTTTTTTTTTAAATTATTAATTATTGATTATTAATTGTGAATTCATGCTCCCGTCAGATCCGATCCGTGGTGTCGTTCCACACGGCCTGAGCGAAGCCGAGCACTTTTTAAGAGGAACGATTTGTTAGTTGAAGTGTTAAAAAGCATCCTTTCATCATTAGAAAGAGTATTTCATAGAATTGTGTTTCTCATACTGTCAGTTGACGCTTATGTAATATTTTTTACACCTCGAAAGTGAAAAACATTAAAGTAACAGTAACAGTGATAAATACTGCTGAAGCCTGAGGCGGCGGGAAATCCACCTGGCTTTCTTAATCTATTTTATTTATTTGTTGAGAACCAGATTAAAAGGAAATAACCTGCAGTTTTGTCACCAAATGAAACGGATGAATCCACCTGATTAAATAAAAAAAGTTTCAAGACATCAGACGACCTCATTAATCCCGATTCTTTATCATTGTCTTACATCACATCAGCTGGTTACACGCCGTCTTTAATGAATGTTATTATTTTATATCATTAAACGATATCTGATCTATCATGCTATAAATACACTGTAGTTATGTCACTGATACACACTACCACTAACTCCATGGTCGTCCCTGATGTTTATTTCTTTCTACACTGTAAAACAATACTGAAGGCGTTTATCCAAAATCCTCTGAACAGTTGATATTGAGATGTATATCTGCTACTTCTACTCTGTAAAGCTTCATAACGGCTCTAATCTGAGGTGCTGGTTGTTAATTGGTGATTTCTGAGGCTGGTGACTCTAAATGAACGTCTCCTCTGCAGCAGAGGTCAGTTTTGGTCTTGTTCTCCTGGGAAGGTCTTCATGAGGGACAGTATCATCATGATGGAGCTTGACGGGTTTTACAAATTCACTCGACACGATACTGTTCTTGTGAGAACTGTTCCAGAACAACTGACCTTCATGTCTTAAAATAACACTTGACTGTTTAATACCAAATGACATAGTGAAAGAAATCCACGATATACATACTGTACTGTCTTCATTTATATAAAATAAAAGAAATGGGAATAAATGTTTTTCTGTGACAGGCTGCAAAGTGCCTAAAAATGCAATTTAAAAATTGCTTGTTTATGTAACAGTCTCAGCAGCGACCTTTTTTCCCCTCTTGTCTGTTCCACGCGCTCAGGATTCAGCATCAGCAGTATATTTAATCACCAGCCTGATCATCTGTCATCATCTGCACCTGTTTCTCACTGGGTCAGGACTTATGTTTGATGTTTGTTTTTTTTATGCTTGAATGATTCATAGGTCACTGTGTGGCTTAAACAACACAAAACATTCCAGGGTCCAGGGACTGGACTGGACAAAAAAAAATTTCCTTCAGGAAGCCTGGAGAACTAATCTTCAAGACTACATGAAACAAATACTAGAAAGTCTGTAACCTTTTAAGCAAAGTGTGAATAAATTGGGGGGTTCAAGATTTTTGTAAAGTATCGTATGTGTGTATGTGTTTGTAACATCTTTTTTTTCATAACATTACGATTTACAGGCGCCATGTCACAGGATAAGAGTGGATACGTCCCGTTCGTGGACAGCGGCTCTCCTTCTCCACCTCAGGCCCCGGCGTACGGGCAGCCCAACCCCGCCGGATTCGTCCTGCCCCCTCCGGATTACAACGGGATGCCCGGCGTCCTGGGAATGGCCGGAGTCCCGGGAATGGCTGGAGCGCCCGGCGGTCCCTTTCCTACTCCGGGAGCGTTCATGCATCCCATGTACGGTCAGGGCGAACCCGGGTATCCCCCCGCCCCCTTTCCACACATGACCCCGTACAACCCGGCAGCTCCCAACCCAGCTCCGAATCCCACTCCGTACCAGTACAATCCAGGTGAGGGGTGAAGAGGGTGTGGCTCTGATTAAACCAGAAGTGTTTTAATTCAATCAGAAATGTTTTTTTTTTTTTTTTTAATAGCTGTTTCTGTTTTTATTCTGAAACGCAGACACGTCCAACAATTTCTACCAAGGGGACGAGCCGCCTCCTCCGGTCTACAACAACGAGGAGATCACCATCTCAGGGTTCGATGATAAAACAGTGAGACGGGCGTTCATACGCAAGGTAGTGAGACACAGAGAATTTGCATGTATATGGAAATTAACCCACACCCAACAAACAGCACTGCTGAGTTCTGAGTTCTCATTGGCCAGGTGTTTTAAACACAAAAAAACAGCTTTTTTTTTTTTTGTCTTAATCTGTTATGAGGAAGGAAACATGAGAAATGAGAGATTATTGCTTTATTAACTCCTGTTATTTTTTTCTCCCTAAAAACTGTTAAACAACAGGAGTTAATTTTTTTATGAAACTTTTAATTAAAACCCTAAAGGCATAAAATTAGTTGATGTTAGTTGTTCTTTGCTGTGGTGTAAGAAATAAAACCCTGTGTGTGTGTGTGTGTGTGTGTGTGTGTGTGTGTGTCTTGTGGCAGGTCTTCCTGGTTCTCACCGTGCAGCTGGTTGCCACCTTCTCAGTCGTCGCTCTGTTCACGTTCGAGCAAAACATCAAGAAGTTTGTGAGGCAGAACAGCTGGACCTACTACGTGTCCTACATCATCTTCCTCGTCCCGCTCATCGCCATCAGCTGCTGCGGAGAGTTCCGCCGCAAACACCCATGGAACCTGATCGCCTTGGTATCTACACACACACACATCACTCTTCATATATGTACATGTTACATTATTATTATTACTATTATTATAGGTTATAAAATTACCAACTAGACTGGGAGACGTCTGGAACAGAAGTCCTGAAAAAAATTATATCTATTATAATAATAATAATAATAATAATAATAATAATATATAGCTGCAAGCAACAATGAGCGGGCCCAAGCACCTTATGCGATCGCACCCCAGTTTTCGTAAAGGGAAAAAATCAAAACCATTACGACATACTTTTAGAATAAAGGGAGTTTTATGTCAAGACCCACGAAACGCCCCGGTTGCTGCGGGGGAAAAAAAAAACATCACACAGTATGATGTCATTTACTATGATTTCACACAGAAAGGTATTAACCCACTAGTTTAAGACGTCGTCACGACTGACCCGTTAGAGGTATCAAAAATCCCTCTGCAATTTTGCGTCCTCAGTGTATTGACATCACATCAGCCTGGTTTGGTGGCGATCGTATAAATCCCCTAGGAGCAGTATATCAAAGTCCATTTGGTGCATTTTGCAAACTATCCAAAATAACCGACTTCCTGTTGAGTAGAGCATGTAATATTAAGACCCCCTAAACATGAGCCTGTACTCGAATTTTATAAGATTATTATATCATATTTAAAACGTCGACCCTGGACTCGTTTCTGTTTGTCAGTCAATCAATTTAAACTGAGGCGACCATGTTATCTGACTCGTCTCGATGCTCTTCCTTTCAGTCGGTGTTGACACTGAGCATGTCGTACATGACGGGCGTGATCGCCAGCTTCTACGACACGGACGCCGTCATCATGGCCGTCGGCATCACCGTGGTGGTCTGCTTCACGGTTGTCATCTTCTCCCTGCAGGTCAGCGCTCTGGTTTTAATCTCATTTTTTACAGGAAACAAGTGTGTGAAGAGCTCGAGTGTGGCCGTGTGGAGAATTACAACCGCAGTCCAACGAAGAATCGCCAAACGTGTAACCGAGGATTATTAAACAACTGACTGCACCTTTAAAGTTGTTTGAGAAAATGAAAGCCTGAAAAGCAGAGCTTACCCAGAATGCATTGCACTTGATTTGAAGCACCACTGCACATATTTAACTACAGCTGAGTTTCACAACCAGGAACTCTGCACAGTGGGTGCACTTCCTGGAAACGCTCGCTCATCTGATTAAGTGCATTTTGGTTTTGTGTGTGTGAGTGTATGTGATTAAACAGAGATGGTGACATAAGTGTCTTGTTTTTCTTTCCTTTTTTCCCTCTTGTTCTTACTTGCACCCGCACAGAGCAAGTACGACTTCACTTCTTGTGCCGGAGTCCTGTTCATCTGCGTGATCATCCTCTTCATCTTCGGGATCCTCTGCATCTTCATCCGTAACAAAATCCTGCACATCGTGTACGCCTCGCTGGGCGCGCTCGTCTTCACCTGCGTAAGACTCCATTCTGTGTTTTATTAAAATTTTTCCCCCCTTTATTATAAACGTACGCAGCTCGTCTTACTGACGAACAAACGGTTGTCACGTGAGGGTGATGTGATCCACGTACGCGCACTAGCTGACATCATCATCATCATCATTAGCATCATTAGCGTGCTGTCTGTTGTTGTGTTGCAGTTCTTGGCCGTGGACACGCAGCTGCTCCTGGGGAACAAGAACCTCTCCCTGAGTCCCGAGGAGTACGTGTTTGGAGCGCTGAACCTCTACCTGGACATCATCAATATCTTCCTGTACATCCTCCAGATCATCGGCCGGAGCCGCAACTGACACGCCGTGGCGAGCTGATCCACGCGGACGACATCTTGTTTCTACTATCTTTAGAGCTAGTGTGTTTTATCAACACTTGTGTAAAAGAACTTAAATGTGAACCAGCATCTTCTTCTTCTTCTTACAATTATTATTGTTGTCATTATTAGTTATTATTATAATTATTAGATGTTTACTCCACACACACACACACACACACACACACACACACTCAGTTTACTTTAGCTAATGTGTATAAGAAAGCACATTTACATATATATAAAGAGACTCTGGTTTCTCGCAGCACACTAAACACACCCCCGTTTCCCGCCGCACCTCCCATGCTGCTCTCTACACATCAGAGTGTCAGTTTACTTCTGTTCTGTTGTGATGTGACGACTGCGCTTGCTGTATAAACCCTTTAAAAACACAGCGTAGAGATAGCCGTAGTGTGTATCGATGTATTAATGAACACTTAACCATCATGTCATCTGTTTCTGTTTTTGGTTTTCCTTTTTTGTCTTTCTTTCAATTGACCAACTTTCAATTAGGTTTTCAATAACTGTATTTCCGAACAAATACAATCTGTATTTTTCCGTAACTGTATGTCTGAAAAAAAAAAAAAAAAAGGAAAAGAGGTGGAATAAAATTATTTTTTTTTTCTCCACTCATATCGGATTATTGTGTTGAATTTTTTTAAATAAAGTTGAATAGCTTTAATCCAAGCTCCTTAACGAGAGAACTGACCGGCTTATTTGTTTAATTCCCTCTTTTGAAGAGATGTACACTTGTTCACACCCACCAAAGGTACCGAAGCGTTCGGGCCTCAAATCCAGACTGTGTAAGAGGTTTTTTCCACAAGCCATCCGTCTCCTTAGCAAAAACTTTAATTAGAATATTTTCAATCAGAAACTCAAAATAAGTGATGATGTGCTTAAATAGTTGGCGTAGATTGTGTTAGAAGGACTTCAATTTATTAGTTAAAATTCTACAATTTTCAGGATACTCATAATTCCAACATGGAGGTCAACAAGTTGATGAACAGGTCCTTCACAGTGTTATTATATAGCATAGTGAGCTGTTAAGCAGTCCGGACTGGTGGTACTGTAGGGTACAGTTCGGGTACAGTGTCCAGTGGAAACCTCGAGACCAAACTTTCAGATTTGTCAATCCTTAAATGTTTAACATGAAGCTCTGGTCAAAATGAACGGCGATTATTACATGCCGCATGATCAGCAGCTCTATTTGTGACATCACGCTGAGTTACGCTCTGTGATGACATCATGACTTGTGGTTTGTGATGTCACAGGACTCAAAAGCAAACCAAAAACAAACACTCATTCAACTGCCGGATCTCAGATGTGAAAACTGAGATTTATTAAACTTCTATGTGATGGAGCTGGGCGTCTCGCTTGTTGTTGAAAACGAGAAACTCCGGCGTGAAGTGGAGGATCTGAAAACACTCCAGAGTGTGGTGAAGGAGAACCTGGATCTGCGCTCGAGGCTGGAGAACTCCGCCTCAAACCACCCCCACAACCACACCCCAGTGATGGAGAAGAGCCACATCAGCCCAGGTAGCTTGAACACACACCAGTTACACAAAAATCAAAAATAAACTTCTCTTTACTTTCACTGTGTGTGTGTGTGTGTGTGTGTGTGTGCCCTGTGATGGATTGGCACCCTAACATTTAAAGTTAAAAATCTGGACTCATTATGTATTTATTTTCTACATCCCATAGCAAGACTGGATTTCCTATGTAATATCTCAAGGCATTGGGTAATTAAATAACAACAACACCAGTCAGTTATTATGTTAAAACATGGAGGTCCGCTGTTCTGGATCAGTTCTCACAAGAACAGTATTGTGTCAAGTGCATTTGCAAAACCCATCAAAGCTCCATGATGAAACTGTCTCTCATGTAGATCTTCCCAGGAAAGCGCGACCAAAACTTTAGTCCAAAGGTGTGTCCAAAGTTTGGGCCGAGAGTGTTCACACATTCTTCACTCATGGCTCCATCAGAAATTTGACCAAATCTGCACATTAGATTTTTTAGACATCACAGATGTTCACTAGTTGTTTAACGTTCTCATAAAGTTTAAAGTTTTAATCCAATACCATCCCATATACTATAACAGTCAGAGGTTTAGTCCTGTGGCTACACGTCAATACAAATAACGCCACAAGGTGGCACTTCCTTCTTGCCGTAGTAGACGGGGAATGGGAATTTGATCAAACCGTCTCAGAACCCTTATAAGGAAGTAAAGATGTGCACTAGCTATTTGAGTTTTATGAACTAGCATATTCAGTGTCCAGGTGACATGTTGCTTGGAAGAGACTTAATTTCTTTTGGAAAATATGTGTGCAGTGAAAGATGGTATTGGTGGCTCAGTTGTAGATTTCTCGCCTGCAGTTAGAAAGTGCCGGGTTCAGTTCCCACCCAATGATCAAACTCCAGCCATTGTGTGCAGTGGCGGTCTCCAGCCCAGACAGAAATGGGAGGGTTGCATAAGGAAGGGCATCCGGCGTAAAATCTGTGCCAAGTTGTGCGCGGAGTGGATGGTCTGCTGTGGTGACAAAATACTAACAGCATATCCATCCATCCACTCAAGACCCTCTGTAGTCCAACTGGGGACCATGGAGGACAATGGTGACTGACTATTGTATTTATTCCCATTTTGTACGACCGTGGTAGGACCTCCGTTCAACACACACACACACTTACACACTCATTCACACCCTACAGGCAATTTGGGAACGCCGTTAGGCCTAATCTGCATGTCTTTGGACTGTGGGAGGAAACCTGAGAACCTGGAGGAAACCCACCAAGCACAGGGAGAACATGCAAGCTCCATGCACACAGAACCAACGGGGGAATTGAACCTAATACAATATGACAGTGTGTTAAAAATTAAAAATATTGCATGAAGTTTTATTACAGCCTCATATACTGTAGAACCATATTTTAAAGTCCCAATGTTTTGTAATTTTTTCTTTTATTTTATGTATAACATGATTCAGGGACGAGATCCATACTCCACGGCCGTGACTCATATATGGGTGAGAACTCGTTCAGTGCCGGTCTTATCACACCTCATTGCACGTCGTCCCCTCTGAAAAACACGCAAAGCAGACCTGCACGTCCTGTCATGCCCTCGTCATCCTCATGCTCCTCCTCGTCCTCCTCCTCCTCGTCTTCCTCGTCCAGCCAGACAGTGAAGGGTGGGTTTCATTCTGACTGATATGATCCTGGTGGAGTTGTTTATCCATACAAACAATCTGATTGTCTTCTACACTCAAGTTGAGTGGAAGCAGTAACCTAGTGTGTCCGACTCATCCTGCAGATCCCGAGCGCGTGTTGGGTGAAATCGCCTTCCAGGTGGAGCGCAGGATCCTCTCGTATGTCTTCGTCCACCAGACAAGACTGTATGGCTTCACTGTGCAGAACATCCCAGAAAAGATCATACAGGTGAGTAAATACACTTCAGGCTATTTAGTAAAGCTCGTAGGTCATAGCATTAGTAAACAAGTGTAGAATATGTGCGCTGGCTTGCTAGTCTGGGTAAATGTATAGACAGAATAATATGGGTTACATATCACAGGACAGGTGAGCTAGTCTAGGTCTTATAGGACAGGTGAATTAGTATAGGGCAAAGGTCAAAGGACAGTTCAGCTGGCATGGGCACGGGTGAGTCTACAGGTAGAACAGACGGGCTATTTACAGGTCACAGGTCAAACCAGTGATGTTGTTGTAATATCCTCGGCAGGTGTCTACACATCCTCTGACAGGACAAGAGGACGAGCAGTACCGGACTGAGCTGACCGAGCACTACGTGGATCTGATGGATCGTCTCGGCGCTTTGGGCTACAGTAGGAGGCTCCATCCTCCGTTCGCAGAGTTCATCATCAACACCTACGGCATCCTGAAGGAACGGCCGGACATACAGACGGCTCAGGAGCAGAGCTTTAACAGCCTGGACGTCCTGCGCAGTGTGATGGTCAAGACGGCACCGTCAGCCCTGCTAAAAGACATGCTGGTCCTCTTTAGCTGCCTGTCCTACCTGGCTGAGAAGGACGGAAAACCACTCATCCTGTGGTAGCGCCAACGTGCGCCGTCTCTCCTTCCCCAAGTGCCAGAGCAAACGAGGACTCACTTATGCTAGTCATGAAACAGTCATGAAACATGTTCATGAGAACATGACGTTTATTTATTATACAGATTATGCATATTATCACCTTCCATACACCAAGAAGAACCATAACAGATCTAAAGACAATGATATTGGGTTTTAACTGGGGGTGGGAGGCTTATGTAGTTAAGAAGAAAGAGAAGCTCTTGGCCTCCAGGTTAACATTTAACTTCTCTATAGGTCTGAATCGGTTGTTCATTGTTCAGTGTCATGATGATTAAGGTTCTGCAATGTTCTCTCAGAGCAAAAAAAAAAAAAAAAGATTTTAAGAGACCAAGGTGCAAAAGAAAAGATATTAACATGAACAAGAACAAGACAAGTGTTATCGATCTCTAAGGCATCTTTATTTCAAGTATGTTTGTATAATGTTCCTGCATCACATCTGCAGGATCTCAGGCTGATCCTGATTCACGTTCTTTGTTGTGGGTTTCCTATGGGTTCTCCTTCAGATGAATTGGCTATGCTAAATTGTGTGAATGTGAGTGTGAATCATGCCCTAGGTCGGCTCAGCATCACATCCCGTATCCCCAGTGTTCCCAGGATTCACTCGGGATTCTCCATGACCCTAAAACAGGAGAATGCAGAATTGTTGCTGTTGTTCTTCTTGTTTTATGATAATTAGCGTCCAGTAAGTTGCATTAGCAACAACAATCTCTCTCTCACCAATCTCCCCTGTCTTTTAAAGCTGGTTTTCCAGTCCAGTCTTTGTCAAAAATATCATTAAATGCTTCCTTCCATGGTCAGTGACACATTCTAAAAGACCCTTCTACTCTCCATTGGTCTTGGAGCTGTGAATGTTACATCTTATCTTACTGCTGACATTTGAGGAGTTCATACCGTGGGCTATCGGCTCAAAATGGAGATCTATCTTCACACTATCAATCGAATGGAATATTTTTTTCAAGCACTCTTTTCAGTTAGAAATGCCAGGACCAGTTGAATACACACACTTATGTGTGATCCTGGGTGTCAGCCATTTTGAGTCAATGTTTATTTTTCTGGGAGTTTATCTCTCACCACCAGGTTGAGTGGTGAGAGATAAAGGTTGAGAATGCCTAATATTGAATCCCTCCTTTGCCACTGTAACAGTCATGCACTGTGTGTTCTAACACCTTTCTCTTACAACCAGCATTAATCTTTTTATCAATTTGATCTACACTAGTGCTACTATTGGATCTGACTACATGGGTCAGCCTTTACTCCATATGTGCATCAGTAAGCCAAGGTCACCCATTATTACCCTGTCGTCAGTTTACCAGTTTCCCTTCCTTGGATAACTTTTGCTATGTCCCTACTACTGAAGACTAGTAACATGCCAGAGCTGCAGTTTTGGAGTTGCTCTGACCCTGTTGTCTAGCCATTACAATTTGGCCGTTGTCAAAGTCACTTAAACCTTTATGTGTGCCCATTTCTTCTGCTTCCAACACATCAACTTTAGGGAAAAATTTTCAGTCTAATATATTGTATCCAACCCACTTTCAGCCACCATTGTAACAAGATATTGAAAATACAGCTATTGTGAGAAGGACCAAATTGTAATGCAGATCAGACTTCTTATGACTGTTTTTTCAGTAATGTTTTTTTTCTTGCCACACTTCCATAAAGGCCAGATTTGTGGAGTGCACGACTAATACATGTCCTGTGGACAGATTCTCCCACCTGAGCTGTGTATCTCTTGAGTTCTCATGGACCTTCTGGCGGCTTCTCTGATTAATGCTCTCCTTGCCTGGCCTGTCAGTTTAGGTGGACGGCCATGTCTTGGTATAGTAGGTTTGCAGTTGTCCCATACTCTTTCCATTTTCGGATGATGGATTGAACACTGCTCTGTGACATGATCTTTAATATAACCTACCCCTGCTTCTCCACAACTTTATCCCTGACCTGTCTGGTGTGTTCCTCTGGCTTCATGATGCTGTTCACTAATATTCTCTAACAAACCTCAGAGGGCTTCACAGAATATTTATACTGAGATTAAATTACACACAGGTAGACTGTATGTGGTGGCACAGTGGCGTAGAGGACTGCACGCTCTGCACACCTCCTGGTTTGATTCCCACCTTGCGGTCTGTGTGCATGGAGTTTACATGTTCTCCCTGTGTTTGGTGGGTTTCCTCAGGGTAAATGGGAATAAATACAATGGCCACCATTTACTTTCACGGCAGAGGGTCCTAGATGGATGGGATGTTGTTGTTGGTCTTTCTCCTGCTCCTGGCAAGGGGTCGCCACAACGGAATATCCAGTCCGCACAACAACTTGGCACAGGTTTTACGCCGGTTGCCCTTCCTGACGCAACCCTCCCATTTATCCGGGCTTGGGACTGGCACGGCGTCTAGTGGCTGGGGGGTTTGGGCACTGACTGGGAATCGAAGCCGGGCCTCTTCCGCATGGCAGGTGAAACTTTACTTTATTTACTAATTAGGTGAATTCAAAAGGCAATTGGCTCCATCGGTTTTTAGTTAGGGGTATCAGAGTGAAGGGGGCTGAATACAAACGCACGGCATACTTTTCAGATTTTTATTTGTAAAACGTTATAATCTTACTTCCACTTACTTTTACAGTGAAACTTCGGATTGCGAGTAACGCGGTTTGCGAGTGTTCCGCAAAACGAGCAAAGATTTTTAATACATTTTGACTTGGAAAACGAGCATTGTCTTGGTTTACATCCTGTACCATCATGTATCACGCATGCGCTTCTTGTTTTGACGCTGAGCGTCACGTGATCACAACTGAGCCAATGGTTTTTCACACACACAGAGTGCCTGCGTGCACAAATGGAAACACTTATCTGTCGGGATTTTTTTTTTTTTATTTATTTTTATTTTTGCTTTTATTTTTTAAAGGTAAATGCAGGTTAATTTGTTTTATTTTTATTTTATATTTCGTGTTAATTATTTTGTATGTATTTTTTCGGCTGTGGAACGAATAATTTGTATTTCCATTATTTCCTATGGGACATTTTTGGTAAACTTTGGTTTACGAGTGTTTTGGAATACGAGCCCGCTTCCGGAACGGAATTATGCTCGTAATCCGAGGTTCCACTGTAGTTCCAATTATGTGCCACTTTGTGGTTGTAATGTGACAAAATGTGGAAAAGTTCAAAGTGTATGAATACATTTGCATATGTAATCGAAGTTTTTGATTTAGTTCGTGTGGTTGATGGAGGAGGTTGAAGGGTGTGTGTGTGTGTGTGCTTAAAACTTTGTGTGTGGTAAACTAAGCCTAGCCTCTGCTTCCACCACACCTTCAATATAAGCCGCGGTCACGCGCAAAAAGACGTGCGGGCGCGAGCCTGACCTAATACCGTAAACGAAACCGTTGGAGAGAGAGAGTCAGAGAGGAGGGGAGAAGCGAAGAGAGAGAGAGAGAGAAAGAAGAGAGCACAGGGGAGAGGACGAGTCAAACTGCAGTCAGTGTCCCGTTCTGGTGTCTCTGTGTGATTTTGTGCTGAACATCAAGATGAAATCTCGTGATTAAACCGTCGCGGCTCGGCGCAGGTGAGTACACCAGGTAAACTTCAGCTAGCTCGCTGGCTAACACACCGAGCCACCCAGCCGTGTTGTGGAGAGGGGAGAGGGGTTTTCATCCAAAAAAATGTGAAACAATAAAAAATGGTGGAGGTGGAGGAGATTAACCGCCGCTCGCGCTGAGTCGAATCCCGGGTCTTGTGAATCGGAGGCGCGCGCGGGAGAGCTCCATGTCATTTTATTCCCCATTTAGGAATCAATTCCGCGAATCGACTCCGCAGTCCGGCTCTGACGTCACTGCCCGCTCTGCCTGTTTTACAGGCTTTTGACTCATTTTCCCTGCTGCATTTTCGCCGACCTGCTTTTCCTTTCCTTCTCTTTCCTTCCCTTTCATCTCTTTTCTTTCCTGTCAGCTCCTCAGAGCCACGCTCTGGTGTTTCTGAAACTGTAGTCTAATCTCATAAAATCAACATCTTAATTCTAAAATAAATAAACGAGTGCTGTTTAACGAGTTGGATCACCAGTGCAGGAAGGTGTGCAGGGTTGCCAGGTCTGAAAAGAATCCATCACTTTATTCCAGAACAGCTGCTGAGGTTAACTACACGAGGTGGTGTCAAAAAGTTTCGAGCTTAGCTCTGTTTACAAGCTCTGTTATTATTTTTATTTTTCGCCGTACATCCTGCCTCAGATGGTATAAACCCTGGCAGAAAAATTCGTTATTGACAGACGATCTGGTCCCCTGAGGACGAATTCCCGATGCGCAATGGTGCGAATGTCATTAAAAAAAAAAAAAAGACCATGAGCATGCACTCGGTCGAGCTGCGGACCTGCCTCGCCTTCTCGCCTTTTTCGGTTGTGGAGTTGACTGTCGCTTC
>JAQQZS010000019.1:407021-409878 GCA_030068045.1 Platyallabes tihoni | reverse complement strand
ATGGCCACAAGATGGCGGAATTTGTGTGTGGTTTATTGACTCGGTTGAAGTTGAGGGTTCATGATGTGTACACACTCTCATTCACACACTCTCTCTCACACACACACAGACCTCCCATGAATCTGTCAAAGTCTGCATATATTCTCCACTGTGCTCGGGTTTCTGTTTAATTTAATGCCAGTTCCAGCACAGAGCAGCCGGACTGTGAAATAAATCACTTATAAACAATCCGGCGGATCTTTTCCAGGTGAGATTGACTTTCCTGTAGTTTTTATTGCATCATAATTTGGTGATTATTCTGTTGCTTGGGCGCGCGTGCAGGTGGGGTGGGGGGGTGGGGGGGAAGCATGAGTGCTAGCTGTTCCTAATGCTAATGCTAACCTGATTAGCAGCGAGCAGGCGGTTTCCTGAATAAATACATAAATAAAAAAATCTAAATACATCTCGTTTGCAGGTAAATGTACCTCAGGTTACGGATTTTAAGCTCGAAAGTTTAGTTTGAACACCAGAACAAACTCAAACAGAGCGCTTTATTGCTTTAGCATGTTAGCAGGCTAATGTTACTGTGCTAACTCTGTTAGCCGCTAAACACCATGGAGACATGAAGAGTTAGTTTATCATTTATTATTATAAATTATAGGAACATTTACAGAATTTACAACCTTTTATATTTATTAATTTGTTCATGCGATTTTTGTATTTGTTTGTTTATTCCGAGTTTAGGATTAGAAGGACTATAATAATAAACAAATAATAATAATAATAATAATAAACATTAAATCACTTTGTGATTTTGCTTTTTATTGTTTTGTTATTCATCACTTAATATGATTTGATTCACTTTGGTAAAGTGTGTGTGTGTGTTTGTTTGTGATTGCTTTATTATTGCATCATTGACTTTATTTAAAGAATAAACCCTTAAAATATCTGAGGCCAAAAATAAATCAAACTATAAATAAAACTAAATAAATAAATGTTTCTTTCATGAACAGCTGAAATTGATGATCTGATTAAATGAAATAATTATTGATTTAAATTCATAGTGATTATTATTATTATTATTATAAAGGTTTGGGTTCTTTGTCTATTTCAGTAATGAGATGTGTGTAGCTTTGGAGTAAAGTGTGTGTGTGTGTGTGTGTGTTGAAATAACGACTCCTGAGGAAATGTGTGTGAAATAACGACTCGTTCTGTATGTGTGTGTGCCGTATTGTATCAGTTTATAGTCACAGTAAGAAAGGATTGTGTTGTGGTGATGATGTGTTGATGAGATGTTTAGTTTAGTTATTACTTGTCACGGCTCTGTTCGTCTGCCGCAGGTCACGTGTTTAACGTTCTCCTGTAAACGCATCTCACTCTCACGGCTGTTACACCTTACACATGCAGGTGTGTGTATTTATACAGTATGGTGTGTGTCTGTACCTGAGTTCCTCACGTGTTGATGTGATAATGGCCCGCTCGCCCCTCTACAGGTTTCCACACGTTTCTAAAGTTAAGTTCCATTCTCACGTGACTGTAACACACGAACCCTGACTACTGCATTGGCCTCAACTCCTCCTCCTCCTCTTCATTCAGTTCATTCCTTCATTTATTATTTTCTGTATTTTGTTTGTTTCTTGCTTGTTTGAGTCTTTCGTTCATTCATTCCTTCCTTTCCCCTCCTCTCTGATAGACAGACTCATCAGGGACGAGTGTAGCGTCAGTCGAGCAGCCTGACACGTTCTTTCTGTTTTGTGTGATGTGATGTTTTTTTCCGTTACATTTATTATGTATTAATATTATTATGTGTTAATACTGTGTGTGTGGATGAAGTGCATGTGTACATGAAGCGTGCATGTGTGTGTGGATGAAGCGTGTGAATGTAGAAGGGTGTAGTGCAAAGGAAAAAAGAAAGAGGAGAAAAAGACAAGAATGAATAAACGGGAGGGACGAAATAGAGAGACAGAAATAGAACGAGAAACGAGACGGAGACGACTGAATGAACGGAGGAGTAAATGACCGCATCAAGAGGAGGAAAAAGAATGAATGAAGAAAAGAAAATAGGATTTGTAGAGTTTTGTAATGAAACTGTGTGTGTGTGTGAGTCGAAGAGTGTTTTTTAAAATTTTTATTCTGTGTGTGTAAGAAGTTTGGTGTTCGGTGGAGGTACCCGATCTGCTCAGGTGGTCTGAACTGTTCTGGAATCCCGAGTGCATCCGGTACTCACACCACCAGTCCCGGTTGTCATGGTAACCAGCCTGCACTCACAGACCACAGCAGGGTTTATCTTTATCTCCGTCTGATAGCGCAGAGTTCCACATCGACTTGCTGTGAGGCCGTCTCGTACATAAACAAATAAAAAAACAAATAAATAAATCGATAAATAAACTTTCTCATCAAAGCTCAGAGATAATAAACCAGGCCGAGGTCGTGTGTGTGTGTGTTTATAATGTGCATGATTGACCTGTCAGTGTGTGTTTGTGTGATTAGATTAGATTAGATTAGATTTAGCTTTATTGTTAGTGTTCAAAGTTCAGGTCCAAAGCTGAGGAAATGCGGTTAGCATCCAAACAGGTGTGTGTGTGTGTGTGTGTGTGTGTCTGTGTGTCTGTGTGTATATATGTGTTTTGTTTTGGTGTGTTTGTGCGATATTGTGTTTGATAGTGGGTGTGTTTATTTGAGTATGCGAATTAATACATATTTATTTATGCATTTGATTGGTAATGTGTGTGTGTGTGTGTGTGTGTGTGTGTGTGTTAGTTGCCCGGATGAACTCTGGTGCCGCCCAGTCGGAAGAGACGAGCTCGATGGCCGCCAGCTGACCTTTGACCCCTGACTGTCAGGATGATGTCGGTCAGAGAGCGGCTCCGGCAGAACA
>JAQQZS010000019.1:397021-399521 GCA_030068045.1 Platyallabes tihoni | reverse complement strand
ATACCCATAATGCACTTTGCTAACAGAGAGAGTATGGTGTATTGTAGAGAGCATTGTTTTCACCTTAATCACAGGAAGACGTTTTATTATTGTGACTTAAATAGTATATATTTAGTTGATGTAAAGGTAACAACGTATGACGCAAATATACATGAACGCATTTTTATAGCTAACAATACACACTCTGTGTTTTATATAAATATGGTATATTTTATAAGAGGAATTGAATCTAAAACATAGTTAAAAGTGAAATACTTTATTAATCAAATAAAAAGAATGATGCTGTTTTATAATAAAATTTTTTTGTTTCTCATTTTTTTCACACACACACACACACACACACACACACACAGCTGGCTGATCTGAATAGGCGTCTCCCAGCCGAGGCGGGGATGCCCCCTCCCAAACCTGGTCCCTTACGCCACAGAGAAGCCCCGCCCCCTCCCCGTCCCTCCCCACACACCATCACGCTTCAGGCCCCGGCGTTTAGGAACCTGCGCTTACCCAAGAGGCTCCGCGTCATCTACTTCCTGGCACGAACCCGTCTGGCGCAACGCATTATCATGGTGAGACGAGTCTGCCGAAGTGTTCGAGAAACGCTCCTCAAAAACAGTGTGACATATATATGTGTGTGTGTGTGTGTGTGCAGGTCGGGACGGTGATCTGGATCGGGATCCTGGTGTACACCGACCCTGCGGGTCTGAGGACGTTCCTCACTGCTCAGGTGTCCGAACAGAGCCCTTTGGGAGAGGCGAGGCTTCCTCCTCACCTGGTCGTGGCGCCCGTGTTCCCAGGCGGAGACCCGACCAGCACCCTCAGCGTACTTTCTGCCCCAGATCCCACCCCAGTACCCGAGAACCAAACACAGGGAGTGGCCACCCCTGGCCCTGCCCCTGGCCCCGCCCCTGGCCCCGCCCCTTTTGTCAGCCCTCAGATCACATGGGGTTCAGAGGACAAGGAGGTGTGGAGGCGGCTCTCGTTCCGTTACTGGCCCTCGCTGTTCGGTTATTATGATATCACTCTGGCTAAGAGGTGAGAGGTGTGTGTGTGTGTGTGTGTGTGTCAGGCTCTGTCGCCTATGTTAATAACAACCTGTATAGCACCAGTCACGTATTAATACAACGTGTGTGTGTATACGCAGGTATATCAGCATCCTGCCCGTCATCCCCGTCACACTACACCTGAGTCCTCAGGAAGCCGTCGAGATGCGACACACTCAGGATATCCAGCATGCACCGCGGGTCAGCGCCAGAACCACGCAGCTCCAGACCGACCTCACTCTGTACAAGTCAGTGTCTCATCACCATGATTGGACATCACACTACACACACACACACTCACCAGTTTACACACAACATGATGAGAACTCACAGGATTGGGTCTGAACAGTTGTGTGTCCATGAGAAAAAAAAAAAAAGACTTCAGTTTTCTAGAGAGCATAAAGATGTAAAAAGGGGTGATGATGTGATCCAGATTGAGCCTGAGTGATACAGCGGTCGCACCGTACAGGCCTCTGGAGGCAGCAGTGTTTATGATCTGGGGTTTCCTCAGTCGCTCAGATCAACGTTATGTGGCAATAAAATGAAGTCAGCTGACGACCTGAATGTACTGAACGACCGGAGTTTTTCTTCCCGTATGGTGCGGCCGTATTCCGGGACTCGAGTTGTGAAAGAGCGGTTCTCAAGAGAATGACCTTTTCACCCCAATGTCCTGACCCTAACCCCAGTCAACTCTGGAGGAGAAGACTGGAGACAGAGTGGTTCGACTCTCCCGGCATCAAGAGAAAAATTAATGCGACTCTGAATGGAAGTAAATATTGTGACGTTGCATAAGGTTGTTAAAACCGCGGCAGGCTGAACGAGCGTCGTGATCTAAGCTTAAAGGTGTTTTATATTTAAATGTGTTAAATCTAACAAAAACAACAAGGAAAAACGCTCACTAAGTTGTTATAAAATCTATAACAGGACGGTTGGACTGATGATTCACAGTTACGGTATTTCCAGCACTTCAGTTTCTGCCTGTTTCCGTCAGCAGGGTTTTTATTTTTTAATAATAATATTAATAGTTTGTTTTGGTTCCTGTTGCCCGAGTCGATGATGATGAAGTGCCAAGGCAGATGTGGTCGACCTCTTACCAACGAAATCGCTCATAAGTGGCTGGAAATCAAATCCACTTTCTCTGAGGGAAGGAAAAATTGCTTTAGTGCCCAAAAAAAAAAAAAAAAAACCCCCCACAAAGAGGAACCGGTCGTGGTGGAGAGTGAATGAGGTGTCTGAGAATAAATTCTCCAAAAATAAAACGTCAGCAGTAAATTTACTTCCTTTTCTGTTAAGACACAGCATGACTGCAACAGTACAGGCTTTAACAGTTATTACATAATAAGAGGAACAGATTAGAAGTTTAAAAATACTTATATACAGTTTATTCTTCTTCTTCTTTGTCTTTCGGCTGTTCCCTTTCAGGGGTCGCCACAGCGAATCATCTGCCTCCATCTAACCCT
>JAQQZS010000019.1:376847-388791 GCA_030068045.1 Platyallabes tihoni | reverse complement strand
GCAGGTTAATTTGTTTTATTTTTACTTTATATTTTGGGTTAATTATTTTTATGTATTTATTTTTTGGGGCTGTAGAACGAAAAATTTGAGTTTCCATTATTTCCTATAGGAAAATTTAATTTGATTTACGAGTGTTTTGGAATACGAGCCCGCTTCCGGAACGAATTATGCTCGTAATCCGAGGTTCCACTGTACTTGCTTATAAACTGCACCTGTTACCCGAGGATTCCAGTAGGGGGCCTCACCAGAGGACACAATCAGACAGTTTTGCATGAGCACGTACGTGTAACTAAACGCGAGTATATTTTCATCCTTAATGTACATTTAGCCTTTGTGCTTTAAAAAACAAAAAGGCTTTGTTCTGAAACAAATCTTAGAAAGGAAGATACGTTTCAAAAACTAAGTTTGTTGCTCGAGACAGAACCTTCTGATTCTGGTTTATAATCGCCTCCATTTAAGGAAGAATTGACTGTTAGAGCGACTGCATCATTAATACAGCCAGAACAATGCACTTGTTAAGTTCCGCATGGAGATTAAATGCCAACATTGTCCTCTTGCATCTCACAAACCAGGCATTTGTGTGATACAAAACATTTAACCAATCAGCTGTCAGCAGATAAAGGTTTTTTTGCTAGCTCAAAAAATAGGATTAAACTTACACATACAGCATTTGGCCAAACCCATTGTCAAGAGAGAATTTAATTAATCATTATACATGTTGAACAGTAGCAGCTTTGTTGGTTGTGTGGCTATAAAATAAAATTGCAAATCCCTGACCTCCGGCGCCGAAACCACAGACAGCCTCCTGTGCTGTTAAGTAATCAGGATGTTTTTTTTTTTCTTCCTGAAACTTCAAATTATCTAATTAAACCTGCACTGTTCTGAGCAAACGCCTGGACTGGATGTCTTAATGTTTTTTTTTTTGTTTGTTTTTTTTAAAACTGTGTAAAATCTACTGCGCATTTTGCCTTGAAAATATATTTTCATAATTTCTCGCGCCGACTGGGTGAAACATCATGCGCTGTCGCCACATCACGCAGTGTCCGAGATAATCCCTGAGGTCTGTGCTGCATATGCAAATGCTGGTACTGTATGTAAAGATTTCCAGCATGATAGAATAACACTAATACTCTGTTCTATTTTTTAATATATGAAATTACATTTGTAGTAATTTGCAAATAAAATCGCATCCCTTGCTCATTTTCTTGTTGACTGTCGGTGGTGTGCTGCAGCATCCTGCATGTCCTTGTCTATTTTCGGGACACAACGACATGTTTAATGACACATTATATGTAAAGGACGACAACAAGTAAGGACTGACTTGAAGAGATGAATTTTTAATTAAGGATTTATTTACAACATTTAACGAGGCAAAATGAATCAACTCAGAATACATCAAGTTAATTGCATGTTGAATCAGAAATAAGTTACAAGATTATAATGTGTAAAAGTGAGTATGCGGCGTACGGGCGTCACTTAGCCATACGTAAAGTTAGCGAATTCTATCAAAATAACAGCTGACTACAGAAGTTAGTCTAAAATGTTAGTAGAAGGCATCTAGCATTACAAATGTGATTCTGTGGATTGGTCCTTGCTGCTAATATAAAGTCAGCACATTTTGTCAGATTCTTTTCATTTTCCAACTTGTTTGAACAGATTGGCCGACGATGCAAGCAGCAAAGTGAGACGAGGAGAATCTGCAATCGAAGGAGCAACCGTTTGTCAAGCGCACTTTGAAGGCTTAAACTGCTCTGAACTACAAAGTGACCTCCGGTTCCTCTTTCACATCCCATTTTTCAGTTTAAGATTTACTTGAAAATTAAAGTGCTCAACGAGTCCACCTTTGAATTTCCATTCCATTATTAATAAAGAAGTTTTTTATTTTTTTTTTTGGTGTTGAGAACCAGATGTCCGTTAGAAAGGCCTGGCTCATCTTCAGAAGAGGTGTGCATGCTGGGAACACGGAGGGTAGTACCAGAAAAGTGCAGACGTAGAACTAAACAGGGACTGACACAGTGAGGTGGTCCCAGAGATACAGGCCATGGACAAGGATTTCCGGATTCTGGGCATTTTCCTCCTCCAAAATAACGGATTCAATTAAGAAAGGCTGTCTGCTAGCTAATAGGCAGCGAGATCCTAAATGGTAGCGTGATCTGGAAATACAGAACACTGAGACATAAGCAGACAGGATTACGTCCAGGAAGTCAGGACTTGTTGAGAGTCCAAAGGGGATCCAGAGTGCTGAGTGGGTCATCTCCATTGGGAGGACCTTGCAGACCCTGGCCTTCCTGTGCCTGGAAGAAGCTTTGCTTGCTGATTCGCGGTTTGCTCCGGCAACCGGTGTCAAGCGTAAAAGCTTCAGGTGTTAGTGAAGCCAGGAGATCCAGGGATGACAATGCTGGAGGAGCTGCTTCAGGTTCAGCATGATTGTTGGAGACTGGCAATTGTGTGGATGTATCAAACTCGTTCCCCTGGTGGTTAGGAGGTGAAGGGGACTGCATCTTACCTGGGGACGTAGGACAGGACAGTGGGGGACTTAGTGAGGCAGGAACAGTGTCAATGGGAGAAAGAGCCTGGAGGTCCTGGGCTAGTGTTAGCTCAGGTTCTAGACCTGTCGCAACAGAAGCCATTAGGTCCTGATTCGGGTCCTGGTCGGAGTCAGCGCTGGGTGGGCGGATGCTGAGCCTAGCAACCGTAGCTTGGATGGAGCTAATGGGCATATCACCTCCAAGAACAATATCCTGAGCCTCTGGCTGTGAGTACTGCTGTACAGATACATCAGGGTTTACTGTTAGATCAAAATTAATCACTCATTATTTTACTTGGTACAAATATACTGCTGTGTTACCATACACTGAACCACAAATTTGTTCACAAAATTTTTTACCTTAACTGATACACTGTTTGTGGACTTTTGATTCGGGGTGGTAATGATGCCACGACGCTGAAGCACCTGCTCTGCATGTTTCAGCACTGCCTCGTAGCAGAATTTTAGGTGTAACTGTATAAAACATGGCAAGACAACAAACAGCAGGTGTTTTACTTACAAGACTAGGTTTCACACGCACACTTTTGTGTAACCCTAGGTGTGACACGCATGTGCTGTCAGTAAGCTTATTCCAAAATAAGCTTAATATACATGTGGATGTTACACACACCTTCTCATGTAGCATGTTTTTCCTCTGCTGTCTCATCTTCCTCACCAGCTGGGATAGGTCGGGTATCCCATTCCCAGCCTCCAGCTCTTGTAGTGCAGCATACAACAGGCAGAAGGCTCCGGTTCGACCAACACCAGAGCTGAAAATTAGAGGCACTGTGAAGTAAATGTCTTGAATGTTTTTTTAATACCAAGGTTTACAGACTTGAGTAACTCACCTGCAGTGCACCACGACAGGTGTGTGTAAAGGGCGCTGGAGAAGGTAATGTCCGTGAACCTCCTGAATGAATCGAATGAGGTTACTTTTACTCTCTGGCAAGCCACTGTTTAAAGAAAGAGAAGGGAAACAGCTTAGTTTATACTGTACTTCCCTCATTTATCCATTTGATAAACTTGGGTCGTTTCGTGTGTCAGATCCTTACAGTTCAGGCCATGAAGTGAATTGTAGGTGGACAACAGTTCGCTTCAAACTTTGGTCCTTATACTGCAGTCCGATCATGCGCTCCACGTGAGTGGCAGTGTTTTTCTGGGTAGTCAGGCTTAGTGTGATCGAGCCTTGAGTGATCTGCTGTCCTCTTTCGGACGGAAAGTAGCGCAGGACCTTTTGCTACGGAAAACAAAAATCGTTTAATGTTCAAAAATTAAGAGCGGTCTGACATCAGGAATCTTTGAGTATGTTCGTCTAACCTTTTCAAGTTCTTGCTCAGACACCAACATTACAATTAGAGACACTTTCTGCTCGTAGACCATGAGCCAGAAATCAGCAGCAGTTCCAGTAAGGGGAGCCTGTGTTGCAATGAGACGTGGACAATATGGTGAAAGATCCTCTATAAAGCTGGCGTTGATGTAGTCATCTTTGCCAGAGTGCAGAACAACTCGATTACAGTCGTAAGGCATGACGTCCTGGTGGCGGTTTTTCATAGTGTAGCACCGGGCTATGGCAATAGACAGCTGACGAGAATTCTTCTCTTGCTGATCTTGCAGCTCCTTCCATCGAGCATCGAGTTCGGATAAACCTCCTTCTCCCGAAGGACGCTCCAACGACTGGACAGTTGACCGAAACCTTTCAAGCTCTGCACAAAGCTGCGAGACCCTCTCTGGAGCCTGGTATGGATCACCTTCAATAATCTTCACTCCCTCTGATTTCTTGCGAAGTTGTTCATCTTGAGGATCAGCCTTGGTGGGCAGTAAGACATTGGCAGTGTCTTTGGTACCACCATGTTGGCTCTCAGGGCTTGAAGACAGAAGATCATCTGTACTGGAATTCTGGTGCTGAAAAAGTGAGTTGGATGAGGGCAAGGGGCCAGATGTTGGCAAGGGTGTTGTTGCAGTCTGTGGTATTGGTGCACCTGCAACAGGTGTGATAGCAGGAGAGGGTCTCTGAGGCACCATACCAAGTGAGGAAGGCCCCGGTGATGGAGAAGGCGACTGGGCAGGCAGGACACTGCTTGGTGTAGCTCCTGGAGCAGCTGAAGATGGTGGAATCATACCCTGAGGGAGTGGCTGGAGTCCAGGTGTAATGACTGGTGTGGCGGAATGCTGGATGGATCCTGGGGGAATGATCCCAGCATGTGGTCCAGGGTAAGATGCTGTCCCCCCTGATGGTACCTGTGAAGGCCGAGCCTGGGGCTGCTGAGGAACTGTGGACTGGTTTGGAGCTATAGGAATACCACCAGGATAACCCACAGGTGTAGAATGAGGAGGGAGATGGTGCTGAGGCAAGATAGGTTGCTGGGTCATCTGTGGGGCCACTGAAGGATGAGGTCCAGCAGGAAGTTGTGAGGGGAGACTGGCATGGGGCATTGAAGGGAGAGCACTGGTGTGCCCTGGGAACTGTGCTGGAAGAGAAGCTGGAGGTAACAGAGACTGTACAGGGACTGGACCCCTTGGTGTGGGTGCTGGAAATGCTGGCTGATAGGGAGGATGAATTTGTTGCTGGGATGGGTGTGGTAATGATTGGGTAACACTGGGCACTTGTGGTCGAGATGGGTGAGGTAAAGGCTGGGAAACAGCAGATACTGGTGGATGAGAAGGATGCAAGGCTTGGGAAGCTGCAGGCATTTGCAGATGAGTGGGAGGAGACATTTGGGAGGAAGATGGTAGCATTTGTGGCTGAGACATTGGGGGTATTGGTTGTGAGTGGGGAGGCATTTGCCCAGGGCCTGCAAGTGGTAACTGCTGTGAAGAAAGCGGTGCTTGTGCAGGAGGAATAGCATGTACTTGCTGATTGACTAGGGGAATAAAGGGCTGGGAACAAGGGGGCATTTGTTGTTTTACATTTGGTAAGTGTGGCATAGAAACTTGAGGCATTGGCTGTGAGTTAGGGGGTGTTTGTGGTTGCATGGAATGATGGGGAACTTGATTTGGAGCAATGGTGTTCAAAGGTTGGCAACCAGGAACAAATGAAACAGGAGGATACACCTGCTGGGGCAGTGCAGATGGTGTAGAGTGAATATTATATGGCCGTTGCTGAAGATTATGTGGTCCAGGTGGTCTCTGTTGTGCCATATGGTGTAGGTAGTGGGGCTGAGTTTGTTGTGGGAGTTGAGGTCCAGGTATTCGCGGCTGACCTGGCACAGGCTGGAAAAATGCCTGAGGTGGGGTTGACTGTGGATGGCCCTGGCCACCAACTTGGGGAAATGGTTGATGGGGCTGTGAATGTGGTTGAGGAGCTCGTAGGCCCTGAGTTGGCTGGGTCATCGGAACACCAGGCTGATGCAGATACTGAGGCTGGGAAGCCATAGAAGGGGGAGGATTATACACTGCAGGAGTGGGCACAGGTTGTCCAGGGTTAGGTGCAGGCACAGCTGGCTGTCCTGGTGCTGGAGTGTAGCTGGGAATAGGTGTTTGCACACTGTCTACAGTGGTGGTGGATGTACGAATTGGAGGTGGTAGGCCCGATATACCTGGCTGCATTTGTAAAGATGGAGGACGATACCCAGGCACAGAAGGAAGCCGAGAGACTTGAGGATTGGGCATCTGAGGAACCTGACGTTGTTGGGGCAAGGGCCCTTGTGGCAGACTGTGGTTAAAGCCCTGGGCTGGGGGAAGTGCGGTAAAACGAGAGAATTGTGCAAGAAGTTCAGGAGGTGGTAGGTTCGGAGGAAATCTGGGTGGTGCATATAGAGTAGCTGCCCCTGGATGAAAAGCATCTGGTACCACTGGATGAGCAAGCTCAGGAGGTAAACTACAAAGATCTTTTGGTAAGTCTCCACCTAAGGCTAAAATGGCAGCATTCAGCTTGGCTATTTCAGGGTCCTCTATGCCAGAGGAATTCATGTCTGGAGCTTTCTTCTGGGCTGGCTTTGGGGCTGTGGGTCTTTGAGGAACCTTTTTTGGGAGCTCTCTGTTTCAAGAAATTGGGGGGAAAAAAGAAGCTTACATGAGCATATAAGGTTATTTAAGCCATCATCAACTAATAGAGAAAAATGATTATATTAAGGCTGGACCTAAATAAGCTGGGTTCAGTAAGAAAGGTGACTGAAAATGAATGGCAAAGGGATCATTAATGTAATGATGAGAGACTGTTTATATTCATACATGCTACACTACTTCTTACTTGTCCAAAATGACTTGTCTCTCTCCATCCCTAGTCTTGCAGATGGTCTTCGCCCTTTCTAAGAGGCGAGAAGCCTTAGCCTCCAAATCTTCATAAAACTCTTTTCCCTCTTGTGATTTCTTCATCAGGTCTTCGTAGGCTTCATAGGAAGCAACAAGCATTTGCACGGTACTGTTCCATCTGCACAATAAACATGAAACATGAGTCTAATGCAACAATTTCTACAGAAGTTAATTTAGCACAAAAACTGTCCCTCCCTCTTGACTCTTACTTGAGTTCTGTCTCAGTCAGGCTTTTGCGTACTGTTGCATACTGGACATTCGCATCCGTTAACGCCTTCAGGATATTCTCCTGGGCAGCTAGATTTTGATCGATGTACAATTTTACCTGTTCATATTTCTTCAGCTGCTCCTCAAATAACCTCTGAAAAGGCATGAAGACAGATGGAGGTAACACAACATATACTAGTCTTTAAATTATTTAAATTTAAATCACATCAAGTAAGCCAAATACTAATCGAATACCTTCATATCTGCCCTCTCGGTGGTAACTAAAGCAGTAGTGATGTCATCCTGCTGGATCAACTCCCTCAGCTGCTTCTCAAGAGAAGAGCGCTGGTCTTTCATCTCCTGTACTTTACTCAGAATCCTTTTCATTGTCTGGAGACCTGCTACTTCATCTGGATAAAAAAAAAAGCAACAAATGATTATTATTTTTGTTACTTGATGACATAACTTCTTTGGGAAGGGATTTCTTTATGCATGTACCTTCAGAAAGCTGTGGTCTGGGCAGGGCCTCTCTCAGAGTGTCCAGCGGTCCACCCAGCAGTCGCAGGTTACTAATGTGCAGGTTCATGGCTCGATGAAGCTCTGTGTTAGTAAAGCTTGCTTTCTCGTGGGCCTCTAGGTATTTCTCGAGGTCCCTGCGGAGCTCAGCTACGGCGCCAGGTTGTGGTGGGACACTCTGCTTCCCTGCTACCTCCTCCAGCTTACGGTCACCTGCTTCATCGTCATCTAACACCGCCCGAATCTCCCTCAGGGATGCCTCCACATCCGTGAACACACCCGATAGTACTGAGATAAATGAAAATGCAGAACAGCATGACGTTGGAGAACAGAAATACAAAAAATATATATATACTCAATCCGCATTGAGAGGCCATAAACCTCCTTGGCCAACACCAACCTTGCATAGACTGAATGAGACTCTTGACTGTGTCTGGTCTCACGCTGAGAGCCGCACACTTCTCCATGAGTACAGACGGAATGCTGTTGTACATGTCCAGGTTGTCCACAGATTCTGGGTCCAGATTCAGAGAGTCCATGAATTGTCTAAGGAAACAAAACTTGTTAGGCTATCATGCGCTATCATACGCACATACACCTTGCGATCAGGTGCTTGTCACTCACTCTAAAGTCTCGTTCTTGCTGTCTATCTTTGCCATGACGTCTCGTAGCAGCTTGGCCTTTTCTTCACTGTGGATAACAGTTTTATCATCAATCAAGTGCTCAACAAAATACAGGCAGTAGTCAATGGAACAATAAAAATATTGAATGTTTGAAGTTTCATTATTCCATGTTTAGCAAATGCAACCTGTAGAGAGAGGAGGCCTCGTGAGCAGCCATAGGCACCAGCTTGGAGAAAATGTCTGGTCCTGTCACGCTGGGGTCTGTTGGGTTCACAGGTAAGGCTTTGACCAGCGGTGCACCTGGAGAAAGTATCAATATTTTCAAGTATAATTGAGGGTGTTTGTAATTCAACAAAGCAGTGTTTTAGCAAATCTAAATACGTCAACTCATTATGCACAAAAGGAATGTTTTCAATTAGTTTTGGAATATTCACCCTCATGAATCACAAATGAGACGGAAACCCAAAATACCTTTAACTGAAGGCAGAGTCTCCAGAGATGGTACGGTCTCGTGGTAAATGAAGTCATTGTCTTTCTTAGCGGAGTTAAATCTAAAAAAAAAATAATAATAATAATTTCAATGTCTTTATAAAGCTTAAGCATGGTGGTAAAATTAAAGACAGACTACACATTGTCATGGTTACTAACTTTCCCCCGATGACGTCCATGGTGAAGCGTAAGGCTTCCTGAACGCTGTCCGGCTGGCCTTTAGCCAACTTTATCGCCTCGGACAGTTTGTCTAGTGAACTCTGAAGATAAGCGAGCTGTAAAGAGGGGGAAAAAATACATACACACATGTAATACATGTATAATACATATATACATACAGTGATGTAAACATTAAAAATCCCACTGAATTTTTATCTAAGACCCACTGAATCCTATTGGTTTAAGCTGCAGGGACTGAGATTTGAATGATGATTCGCAAGAATTAAGGGACAGAAACCATAAGGAACTAAAAGTATATATATATAAAAAAAAAAGGTGCAATAAAAGTGTAATGTTTACCCGTTCTCCGTATTTCTGCTGCTCCTCAGCTTGCTTTCCCATGTGCAGCTGTGGAGAGAGACGCCAATATATATATGAAAATTTATGCATATAATAAAACTGTAAAGTGGGCGTGTCTTTACATCGAAGATATTTGCAAAAGAATAATTTGGGGGGACGCAAGGTGAGTAATAGAACACATCAAGATGATTTTTTTCATCAATTTGGTTTGTCTGTTAGTGCACGCATGACGTAAAAAAAAAACAGTTGTATTTAGTCGAGCTTGAGGTAACATAATACAGGTAAATACAACAGTTGTATTTAGTCGAGCTTTGTTTCATCGCAATCGGCCCAAGATCTGCTAATTGGAAATTTAAATGGAAAAAATATATATATTATATATATATGTGTGTTAACATCTTTTCAATTAAAAAAAATCTGTCAATCAAGGGGTGCCTAAACTTTTGCCTAAGACTGTATTCATGTCTGCCTCTTTCTCCCTCCGCTATAGTATAGTTTAATAGCGTCTGTTTCTCATCTGGTTAAAAATGTTGAAGCCTGTGTGTGTTTCTTTATTCTTTGTTTTGGAACAATGTATAGCAGCTCAATTCAACCTGACGTTAGACACACAGTCAAGATTTCCTCAAAAGACACGCACGTGAGCAATAGCAGCAAAGTAGTAAATCTTCATCTGCACAAGTTTCTTCCAGTCCTTCTGGATCTTCCCCAGCATGGAGGCGGTGTCGGAGTTCTCCAGGGCGCGGCAAGCCTCTTTATAATAGTCCACTACCTGAAGGCGAGAGGGGGGAAACTAATTAGAGAAAATGATGCTGATTTGCCGCAGAGGCGACATTATGAAGGCAGACGGTTCGAAATTAAAACAGGACGATGTGGCGGCTAAAACCGGCCCAGAATAATGACTGAAAAGAAACAAAAGAAGAAGCTAAATCTGCTCATTTGTTGTGCCGATTAGATTAATATATAAATCACTACAATGTTGTAGAACTGATGCTACCAAACAGGTTTATTACATTCCAATAAACACTATGACCCATATTTCATTTTCAGTCGGCTGGGAAATACCTGCGCACTTATCCGTGCGACGAGGAAACTCTTTCTGTTGTCCAGCATGGACTTCTCCAGCAAACACTCCTGGGCCTGACCCTGAAATCACACAACGGGCCAAATTAATAAACCGTTACAAAATAGTGTGTTAGTGTTAACGCAGCTGTGTGTGTGTATGTGTGTGTATACCAGCATGAGATTGATGTTGAGATTAAGGATCTGGTGACTCATGTCCACGCTGTAGTTATGGCTGAAGTGGTCTCGCAGGTAGGTGAAGGCTCCAGCCGAACACTGGAAATGTGTGCACGAGACCTTCATCCCCTGTGGAGACAGAGATTAAAATACGCAGGGGTTAGAAACGTGAGGCTGGAATCGTGAGAAATTGAGACTTTAATTACATTTCATCATTTTTTTCATTTAAAGATTCTGTACTGGTTAAATTTTTTTTGTAACATATTATTGCAGCACCTGTGGAAAGAGTTCCGTTCCGTAATTTACCATGATAACGATGTTACACCATGAGGTCATTTGGCTCCGAGTGACGAGGAGGAATTTTATTTCTAATAGCTGGCATGAGTAAAAAATCTAATAAAAAGATTTCCATGTAAAAACTTGTAAATTAGTTAGACTGCTCTGTATGACTCATCTAAAAAAAAATCTGAGCCGGGATTTTTTTTTTGTGACGACTTGCTATTGCACAACTCCATAAATGTCAAACAGCCTGACCTCGGTCACAGGTTTTACGGTCAAAGCGACGTCAATTTTACAGGAGAATTTAAAGCTCTGGATTTCAGTAGAGTTAAAAAAAAAAAAAAAAAAAGTTTTCCAAGTCAAAAAGTCAGATCCGGTCCACTTGTGCGTGAGAGTAAAAGTTCACACCAATGTCACAGAAATTTCAGAAAAATTTATTTTCATCTCTGGTTCAGATGAAATAATGAACAGGACGATATCATTGTTTCTTAAAAAAGAGGAAGTTTTCCGTGTTGAATACAGAGGGTCAGAGTGTAGTATTACTCACACCGCATGGAAAAGAAGCGAACAAAATTAGAAACAAGGAAGTAAACGGTGACACTAAACACCAGCGCTTAGTCTCTCTCCTCCTAAGTAAACACTTGCCTCCTCTGACACGCGGTTGTCCATCGCTCCGAGCATCGAATGCAGCGCTCCTGCACAAACAACAACAACAAAAATATGTCAGGAATCAGGACGAGCTCTTAAGCGAACACCTTAATGTGTGATTCGGTAACACTCACTCACTCACCCAAATTATACAAGATGCATGCTTGCTCGTAGCTAATGTCGTCATGTGTGACCGTTTTTCCCGAGAAGATCTCCGTCCTAGAGAAGGAAATAAAGAATTATGAGTCTTCCAAGAAAGTGGACATACTTCTTCTAAATTAAACATCTAATGCACATCTACGCTTCCTAATAAGGACGGTGTAGGAGGAATTGTGTATCGACAAAAATGTGACGATGACGACGAGGTGAGATGACAGTCAGTGTGTCGTATATACATCAAATGCAGGAAACAGAAAAGTGTAATAGAGAAATGACACTGCAGACCGGATTCAAATCGAGACATCAGATGTTCAAATAAACGATAATCTGTGTATTCAAAGGAAATAGATCACATGACTATTAGAAACTGGACTCACGAATATAGTATCAAGACAACTTTGTGTCGATTCCGGAGTTCCGGTTAGCAGCCACATGGAGTAGACGTGTTAGCTAGGTGCTCCGACAATTTCGAATTTCTTCACTCCCTTAT
>JAQQZS010000019.1:271736-282093 GCA_030068045.1 Platyallabes tihoni | reverse complement strand
GAAGCACCTGGCGCGTAACCCTTATTGGGGATTGGCCCTAGAGTGAAATCCCCTGTCTTAGCCACAACTAAAATGCTTCTCATGTGCAGAAGGCCAAAAGGTGTCACCATGGGTACAACTGCCATGAGAGCAAAGATTTCTGATAGTGATGGTCACTTTCTGGTCTAGCTTGATTTCCTTGTAGAAGGGATTCGTTTTACTTTGGGTCTCAATCCTAGAACCAAAGATGAGCTAGGACGACATGATGATGTCGAAGCGCTAGCTACTGAGACTGGGCCAGCCAGTCATCTATGTAATTCAATACATCCATGTGCGGGTGTAGAGAGCTAAACCAAATGGAAGGACCCGATACTGGTAAGCTTTGCCCCGAAAGTGAACCTCAGGTTTTTCCCTGTGTTGTGGCCTGTTCCCTGTCATAAATCAATCGTTTGGTAGGATTTGAGAGCAATCACTTTGACATTTTAAATTTTTTAAACTGTATTTATTTATTTTAGATAGCGGTACAGCCCGCCAAATCAAAAAATTGGACGCAGCCCCCCGTTCCTCTGGGAACCAAGCAATACAGACTGAACATGTTCCATGGCCCTTTCCCCAGCAACTTCTGTCAGGAGATGCACACTTTCCGGTTTCATGGAAGTGGAGACCACGCCATTTTGAAACGTGGAGGGAGATGTGAGAACTGAAGCATGTGAGAACTGAAGCAAGTTCGGGATCCTGAAGCATGGCAGGAAAAACGGAAAAACTAACAATTTATTGGAGAACACTTCATTCTTGAACGGAATTCCGCATGCCACTCCCCATTGGGGGGGGGGCACCCCCATGGTCCTGGGCACATGAACCTCAGGGCTTCTTGAAGAAGACAATATGCCAGTCTGACCTTTTTGAGATGGATAGTGAGGCGCGTTGCACCCCAATCTTTACGAGGGGGTGGGCGGCTCGAAAACACACTCACTGTGTTTTATGCCCCGCAAGAGTCAGACCCGGTCGAGACTGGGTGGCCGACAGTCCCGACTCTTGAGAGAATATTATCCTTGCCCATTCACAAGAAGCGCAGGGCACGCTTGAGAGCGATTTCCCAATCCAACGAGGAAGTGAGAGTCCGTCTCTCACAGCTCTGCCGCATACAGTTTTAAGGCTCCCAAAAATGCGCCACGGCACGAAGCTTCTCAAGAAGTGCGAGGCACGCGCGAGCACTTTAATCGAAGCAGTAAAGTGTAGAGATCGCCCTCCGATATGGATTATCACACACAGAGGGACATCTCGTTTAAAAATCCACATATCGGTGAGTTAAACACTTCATATTTTGCTGGTTTAAACACAGAAACGCTCAACACAACAAGGTCAACTTAGTGAAGACAAAGAATCTGATGAATTTTTCCGGTTCACTACTATTTATAACCTGCAGGTGCGTCTAATCAGATGACGTCACCTGACCGAGGTTAAATTTGGCGTGTTTGATACACACATGCTTCACAACCGGCAACATGACAAGATGTTTCCCATAGCGTTTTCACGCAGCATCGAGTGTAGCCTTTGAAAGGGAACTGTCATGTTTCACGTCCTGCCTGCTGCCTTTTTTCCAACGCTGTCACTTCTCCATGTGCTCATGTTTTTGTTTTCCTCTAGCCCGTCACGCGCATTCCTCACGCCCCCGTTTCCGCCCCGTCTGCACACCTGTTTCTCATTCCTCACTCTGATTTCTCCAGTGATTTAAGCATGCGCTTTCCACTGCTCAGATCGCTGGATTATTGTGTGTTCTCATGCCTCAATGTTCTCGTGTTTATTTTCTTTCCGGATTTCAGGTTGCCGAATTCGCTTTGTTCCCCGTTTCCGCTTTCGGTTCTCGATTTGGTTTTGTTTGCCTCGCTCTTAGATCTCCCGGTTTTCGAACTCTCGCTTTCCCCGTGACCACGCCCCTTGCCTCACATTTTTGCTCTGACGTCTCACTGCCTGACCTTCTGTTACCGACTCCGCTTCGCCCCCTCTGTCTACCGTCATCACTCGCGCTTGGATCTATCACGACCCGCATCAGCCCGTGACAGAATAATTCAGCCATCATATGGATCCAGCGAGTTTTGACCGTATGAAAACAGCACTGGAAAACCAGGGCGCTCTGCTTGGAGCACATCAGCAGGAGCTACTTACTACAAAGCAATCTCTCGCCGACGTCACGAGCCAGGTCCAAAGACTCCGACTCTCTCCAGCGCCAGATGGATTTTCCAGTGAGCGACGAGAGCCACAACTCCCCGCCCCCCCCACCTACGAAGGAGATCCAGGTATCTGTCGATCGTTCCTCTCCCAGTGCTCGTTGATCTTCGAGATCCAGGCCTCCACCTTCACCACTGACTGCTCCAAGGTGGCATACGTCATCACACTTCTCACAGGAAGAGCCCGGGAATGGAGTACTGCGCTATGGGAAGCTCATGATCCTTGCTGCTCTGATTATGAGAGCTTTGCCCAGGAAATGAAGAGGGTGTTTGACCGTTCATGTCATGGAAGGGAAGCTGGACGTAAGCTGCTGACACTCAAACAAGGCACGCGCTCGGCCTACGACTATGCCATCGAATTCCAAACCCTGGCGCTCCCCAGTGGATGGAACGAACGAGCTCTGTGTGATGTGTTCATGGAAGGTCTAACAGAGACACTCAAAGATGTGCTGGCCTCCCAGGAGCTGCCCTCCTCTCTCCAGGGGCTCATAGACTTGGCCGGACGAGTGGATTCTCATCTTCGCCTCCGTAGAGCTACTCGGGGCCCTCCACTCAGGTTTTCCCCCCAACCCTCTCCTCCACGAGCCGACACCCAGGATGAGGCTATGCAACTGGACAGAACGCATATCTCCCCAGAGGAGAGACAAGTGGAAAGGGCCTGTTTTTACTGTGGGAGATCGGGCCATCAGCTCAGAAACTGTCCAGCAAAAGGAAGTGCCCTCTAGTTCAGCTGGGAGCACTAGAGGGTGTGATTCCAAAAAGACTCCCAGACCAACGCCGCATGCTCCGCGTTTTTCTCTTCTACGAACGACACACCCACGTGGTACAGGCACTGGTTGACTCAGGATCAGACCGCAACCTTATCAACGCAGCTGCAGCCAAGGCTCTGGGTATCCCCGCACTGCCTTTGGAAACCCACCTAAAGGTCCAGGCCCTCGACGGGAGTCCGCTCCCAACTATCACCCACAAAACCCCTCTCGTCAACCTCAGGATTACAGGCAACCACGCAGAACGGACCGCGCTATTTATCATGGAAGGGTCTCACGCCACGATCGTTCTGGGCCTCCCCTGGCTAATCCGGCACAACCCACAGATGGATTGGGAGAGAAACATGATTTTGGCCTGGAGCCCGTCATGTTCCAGAACATGCTTACGAGCCACTGCCACACCGTGCCTCAGCCCCTCCCCTGCAGGGGAACTACCTGACCTCACCCATGTCCCATCAGAATACCATGATCTCAAGGAGGTCTTCAGTAAATGTCGCACCACCTCTTTACAACCCCACCGCCCATACGACTGCGCCATCGACCTACTCCCGGGCACCACACCACCCAAGGGCCGCCTGTACTCACTGTCACCAAAGGAACGCGAGGCGATGAACCAATACATCACAGAGTCCCTCGTGGCGGGGATCATTCGGCCTTCCTCCTCCCCAGCGGGAGCAGGATTCTTCTTCGTGGGTAAAAAGGACGGATCTCTTCGCCCGTGTATCGATTACAGAGGCCTAAACGACATCACTGTCAAGAACCGCTACCCTCTCCCACTAATGGCCACCGCCTTCGAACTTATCCAGGGAGCCAAGAGATTCACCAAGCTGGACCTACGTAATGCCTATCACCTCGTTCGCATTTGGGAGGGAGACGAATGGAAGACAGCCTTCAACACCCCAACAGGACACTATGAATACCTGGTGGTTCCATTCGGCCTGACCAGTGCCCCCGCAGTCTTCCAGGCCCTGATCAACGACGTTCTCAGGGACTTCCTCAACTCCTCAGTATTCGTTTACCTCGACGACATCCTGATCTTCTCTCGAACCCTGGAGGAACACCAACACCACGTCCGACAGGTGCTTCAGAGACTTCTGGAGAACAACCTATTTGTCAAGGCCGAGAAATGTGATTTCCACTCCACGACCACCACATTCCTCGGGTTCATTATTGGTTCCAAAGGTATCAAAATGGAACCAACCAAGCTCCAAGCTGTGGCCAGCTGGCCCACCCCCTCCTCATGACAGGCACTCCAGAGATTCCTGGGATTTGCCAACTTCTACCGACGCTTCGTCCGGGACTACAGCTCCATTTCTGCCCCCCTAACAATGCTTACCTCTCCCAAGAACCACTTTCACTGGCCCCCGGAGGCTGAGAAGGCCTTTACGGAACTAAAAGAACAATTCACGTCCGCCCCAATCCTAACCATTCCGGACCCCTCACGCCAGTTCATCTTGGAGGTCGACGCCTCCAGCACGGGGGTAGGAGGCATCCTTTCCCAGAGGGCCCTACACAACAACAAACTACACCCCTGCTCCTTCTTTTGCTCCGTCTAACGCCCGCTGAAAGGAACTACGGCATAGGCGATCGTGAGCTCCTGGCCATTAAACTTGCTCTGGAGGAATGGAGACATTGGTTAGAGGGGACTGAGGTTCCCTTCCTGGTATGGACTGATCATAAAAACCTTGAATACCTTCAGAGCGCCAAGAGACTTAGCAGATTCAACTTCACCCTCTCCTACCGCCCAGGATCCATGAAATGGCAAGCCGGACGCTCTCTCAAGACAATTCACTGCCACTTACGACATTCATGCCAACGACACTATCTTGCCACCAACCTCCTTGCTCGCCGCCGCAGAACTCGACATCGAGACTAAGGTGAAGCAGGCTCTGACCCACGAACCTGGCCCCAGCAATGTCCCTCCGAAACACCTCTTCGTCCCTCTCTACCTGCGTTCCCAGGTCCTGGAGTGGGCCCACAGCTCTAAACTCTCCTGTCACCCGGGCGTAACCCGCACCCTGGCACAGACTCAGCAACGATTTTGGTGGCCCACACTTAAGGAGGATGTCTCCAGCTTCGTTGCAGCATGTGACGTTTGTGTGAGGTCCAAACAGACCAACACAGCCCCAGCGGGTCTTCTCAGGCCTCTACCCATCCCACACCGCCCATGGTCCCACATAGCCTTAGACTTCGTCACTGGGCTACCCACATCAAACAACCACACCTGCATCATGACTGTGGTGGACCGGTTCTCTAAGGCCGCTCACTTCATTCCACTACCACGACTGCCCTCCTCCAAGGAGACCGCAGAACTCATGGTCAACCACGTCTTCAAACTACATGGCCTCCCAACAGACGTTGTCTCGGATCGAGGTCCACAGTTTACCTCTCAATTTTGGAAAGGCTTTTGCAAATTAATCGGGGCCACCCCCAGTTTGTCGTCAGGATTTCATCCCCAATCTAACGGTCAGACTGAGAGGAAGAACCAGTCCCTCAAGGTCGCCCTGAGATGCATGACCTCCCGGGACGCTACCTCATGGAGCAAATTTCTTCCCTGGGTAGAATACGCCCACAATTCCCAGATCTCGTCATCAACGGGCCTGTCTCCTTTCCAATGCTGCTTAGGGTATCACCCACCCCTGTTCCCTTCTCAGGAAGAGGAGGTCAACACTCCCTCTGTCCAAGCCTTCATCCGACGCTGCAAAAAGACGTGGCTGCGAGCAAGGAAGACATTGTTGCGAGTCAACAAGAGATACAAGAACCAAGCAGATCGCAGACGCTCTCAGGCCCCCAAGTTCAGAATAGGACAGTGAGTCATGTTATCTACCCGAGACATTCACTTAAAGGCCGCCTCTCGTAAACTCTCTCCCCGATACATTGGACCTTTCACCGTCACCAAGATCATCAATCCATGCGCCATCAAGCTCCTGCTCCCCTCTACAATGCGGCGAGTTAACCCCACCTTTCATGTATCCCAACTACACCGACTCGCCCCATGCCCATTAAGTTAAGTTTGTTCCCCGTTTCCACTTTCGGTTCTTGATTTGGTTTTGTTTGCCCCGCTCTTAGATCTCCAAGTTTTCGAACTCTCGCTTTCCCCGTGACAACGCCCCTTGCCTCATGTTTTTGCTCCGACGTCTCGCTGCCTGACCTTCTGTTACCAACTCCGGTTCACCCCCGACCACGCCCCCTCTGTCTACCGTCATCACTCGCGCTTGGATCTATCACGACCAGCATCAGCCCGTGACAGGAACAGGATCTTCATTGCTTTTTCAGCAAGAACTGAACACCTAGCTTTGTTTCTGTTTATATACTTAGCTCACTTATTTATTAACCATAAGAGAGAAGTGAAATCTGGTCCTGGAAAAAAAACACTGATTACAATAGAGCATGTTTTTTTTCTTTGAGTGGTCGCTGCATATATTCCATGAGAACTTACTTTAATAAAACTCACTTTAATAAAACTTTTTTAAAATCAAGATATGCTAAATGCCATGAATGAAATATAAATGTTAACAAATACATACCTAGTATTATTAAAATGCTATAAAAGGAAAATTTAAATGAATTGAGATCCACTTCTGAATCACACTGTATAGATTCAAGATTTAATTTGTCACATACAAGGTTGTATAAGTACAGTAAAACAATAGTGAAATGCAATTGCAACAAACTACACATAATAAAAATATAAATTAAAATCAAAATAAAAATTACACAAAGAAGTCTAAGAAGACTATGATATAAATGATAACAATTGGATATAAATAGAAATTATACAGAATTATGTTGTAATTCAATGTTGTATTGAGAAAAGACACATAGTATGTGCTGGAATGATATGGAACATTCTGTATGATTGTTTCTTAACACTTAAAATGAGCATCAAATTATCTTTGTAATTACTAGAAACTTGTTGTTGGTCTTTTGCCTGCTCCTGGTAAGGGGTCGCCACAGCGAACCATCCAGTCTGCACCTACTGTACAAGTGTAGCACATGTTTTACGCTAGATGCCCTTCTTGAAACAACCCTCTCATTTTATCCAGGCTTGGGACCAGCACTTCATCCAATGGCTGGGGTTTAGGCACTGGCTGGGAATGAGTCTCGGGCTTCTGCAATGGTGGGCGAAACACCCAGTGCCTAATTACTAGAAACATGTATTATACATAAGATTATCCACTGCAGCAGGAAGGTGAATAGCAGTAAGTGTAAAATGCCCTATACCCAAAAAAAAAAACAGATTAGTAAGTAAAGAATAAAGCATTTAAAATTGATTATTCACAAGATGTGTGTCAGGATCACATTATATTGGTCAACATGAGTGTGAGTAAAACATCCTCTTCACCAGTAGGTGTCACTAATGTGCATTATGGATCTAAATTCTAGTAGCAAACCCTGGAAACATAGTTGAATTCGTTCTTTTCCTTTCAAGTGGCCCATAAAGATATGACTATAGAGGTGTAATCATTTCATTTCCACAGTGCTGTAGATCACAGATATGTCCACATTCCTCTGCTCAGTGTGGACGTGCCTGCAATCACACACAATCATGTTTAGGGGCCACATAGCATGAAATTCTCTTACTGCTAGAAATAACACTGAGTGTGCGTGTTTACAAAGAAATGGCAATTTTGTCAACAAGGATTTCCAAACAGAATTGCTTTTTTTAAAAAAAAAGTCTGTATGCCAACTTTGTAAGGGTCTTTTCAGACTCCCTGTAGAACAACTGCAGATAATATTACTATGACAGATTAACAATGAATAAACCTGTAGGTTAAGTAAGCAGTCATAATCCTAAATTATCTGTGATTATTTACTTTACATGTCAGTAAAACTCCCTGCTTTCTAGATAAAGGAACTAGAAAACAGTAAACCGTATTTTTCCTTTGTGTACAGCATTAGTTCTTACCCATTGTTCAGATTGCTATCTTTGATACACACAGATGCATATCCCACTTCCTCCTGCTGTGACACTTCATTGGGCTGTGAAGCCTGCTTTACCTGCAGTGAATCAAATTACCTTTCAGATAAAACTCTATGACCAAGTGTGTGTACAGTCAAACAAGTTTTTATACAGCTATAAATACACAACTATTAGTTTTAAATAATGGATTATTGAATAATAATAATAATAATAATAATAATAATAATAATAATAAGTTAGATTCACCGCACTGTTTATTGATGACGCAAAATCAGAAATGCAAAAGCAAGTAGAATGCTAATGGCACGGTTCACTCTAAAGTAATAAACCTTACAGAGAGAACTTTAAAATAAAAACAGCTGTTCTTACTCTGAGCTAATTATCTGGCATTAAAAACTGATGAGTTCTGGTTCATGATGGTGTCAGAGATTGTGAAACAGCAGATCATTAAAAAAAAATGGGAAATAGTAATGAGTATGGTACAACTATGACAGAGTTTGATTATTATACTTTAACAAGGATGTGTCTATAGAGGTGGCAGAAGTATGCAAAGTCAATACTCGTACAAGTTCTTGTCTATAAAGTACCTCATTACTACAGTAGTAGTAGCATCACTCCAATTTTAATTTTATTTATTTTATTTATTTATTTATTGATTTTACTAAAGTTGAAGTACTAAGTACATGATTTAAAAATGTCACTGCAAGTACAAAAGAACAAGTGCAAGTGCTCCATAAAGAAACAGATTTTTTTTGGATATCTGTCCAACAGGATTTATAAATAAACAATGTTTTAAAGGAGGGTTATGAGGGTTTGCAGCGCGGACTTAAGTGCAGTAAAATGAGTTTTATTAAACTCTTAATCATGCAAACAGAAACACAAGTTATCAGAAAAAAAGGCTTGGGTAAAGTGATCTACAAACAACATTAACTGGGAAAGGCTAAATTAGCATTGGGAGAGAATAACCAAAGGTAAAATACAGAAAGGCTGGCAAAAACTAAAGGCTCTGTAAGATTCTGGATAAATCAAGGGAGTGAATACTTTGCAATTAGAGTCTCTTCCAATGTTCTTTTTGTGTGTAATTAAACTCAAGTGTGTTCACTCAAGTACAGGATTTGTGTACTTTGCCTACCTCTGGTAAGGAATCCTTAATACTGACTGGCAAATATATATGTTCTGTTACAAATATTCCAAACAGTTTCCTATTAGTTGTATTCATGCATATCTTGTTAATTAAAAATAGCTAGAACGCAGTCACAGGGTTATTTTGTTCACTTAATTTCAAAGATTTAAGTTTGAAATTTTCTTTGCACAGTGGATTTTGAAACAACATATACGCACAACTAGCAACAGTCAACGATAAAAGCAATATTGCTACAGCTAAATTAATTCCTTGTGCTGTCCGGGTCTAATAGCTACACAAAATTTGTCCACTTGATGTCAAACTTGCGGATGAGCTTGTAAATGAAGCTTCATGAAATTAAACTATTTGTTAAAAACCCCTGACAACTAAATGAGGCTTTATCTTGCCATCGCTTCCGGGTAATTGCTACCATAGCTACCCTGTATTTATATAACATGGTCATACTGCAAGTGTAAACATCTATATAAATAAAAGAATGATTTTGTCAGTACATTGGTCAGAACTTGCTCTTTCAATGATATCTTTACATTTTATACACTGGAAGACTCAAAACCAGTCTCAGAAAAATGTCTGTTTATCTGATTTTGTCACAGTGTCAAACTAGCTGGACAGAATTTTAAAAAACTTTGCCAGTCCTTCAGTATTTGTCTGAAATGAAATCTGCACAGTAAATGAAATTAAAATGTTCAAATGTTACAAATGTTATCAAATGTTTTGATTAAAATAATCAAAGACTAGAAGGGATGTACACTAGTTATGTGCCAGATTATGTCACTGCATCAATCTCTTTTTTGGTCGAATATATTGCTTTTTCCCTCGAGGTAAGCGTGACTATACGCATGACTCAACAGAGCCAATTAACGTGCTAGTTTACTGTAAATACAAAGAGTATGCAGAACACAGAAATTACTGTAATGCACTCACAAAGCACTCAAATCCCCAAGAAACACAACGAACGCATGAAACAGAATGGCTTACTCCAAAAAAAGCAAGTAGACTATGAAAACGGAACCTTCAAAGATGAATGGACAGATCAGTGCATGTTTATTTTTCCTGTGGGAAACTGCGATGCTAATAAAAAGCAGTGATGTGCAACACTATGAGATAAAACATGGGTTGTTAGATCAAACATATCCACAGCACTTTGAGGTGAGGGCATGTGAACTGTAAACTCCAGAGATGAAACTCCATGCTGCAGTCATTTTAAAGGAGACATACAGTCACAATTTTTCAGAGGGTAATATGATTCTTTAGGGTCCTAATGAAAAGTTTGTAATATACTTTAATTAAAATTTCTCAATTGTTGTGTAAAAAA
>JAQQZS010000018.1:22480396-22498084 GCA_030068045.1 Platyallabes tihoni | reverse complement strand
TCAATAACAAGTGGTTTTATTATGGACACACAGCTGTTTAGTCCCAATCCTGTGAGTTCTCATCACAGTGTGTGTGTGTAAATGCTCTTACTTTCACTATTAAACACAGCTCTGGTTTCTACTGGACATGTTTTACCCTCGTGACCTCACCAGATGTTTAATGATCTCCATCACACTCATTCAGGATGTTTTTCTAATCCCATAAAGTTTAGAGGTTTAGATCTATCCCTCCTGGGTTTAATCCTGTGCTGCAGTGTGGAGCTGGAGTGTGTTAGTCAGTGCAGTAATTCATTAATAAATGTCAGTGCAGATTAATAAACGCATTGAGGTATTTCTTGCCCAGGTGTAAACCGTGTTAATCAGGAGTGAAAATGTTTTGAACAGCAGATAAATCCAGACTAAAAATTAGACCAGAGTTTGGGTTTCTGTTAAAGTGACGCACCTTGTCCAGGTAGCAGAGCTGTGTCCTGGTTTTGGGGTCCAGAACCTCCACCTCGAAAAAAACATAGTTTTTGACCTTTTGTGCTTCTCCAGCTTTCAGGCCGTGATCACATCTGGCTTTAATAAAGTGAGCAACGGTGAATAAATCCCTTAACTGTATGCCGTCCATGCTGCACACAGGAACTAACACCGAGCTGAGGCGGGAGGGAGGAGGTGTGAGGGGTAACAGGGGGAAGAGGAACCAGATCTGTGGGATGGTATGAAGTCGACGTGCTTGTGACGAATTCTCAAACCAGATTCCCACAGCGTGTCGTCAGCGGGAGACGCATCGCAGACACGATCCAGACGCATCGCAGACACGATCCAGACGCATCGCAGACACGATCCAGACGCATCGCAGACATGAGTGGAATCATTAACGCTGGGCGTGTACTCACTAAATTATTCCACTTACATTCAAAAAACATTAGAGATTTAAAATGTGTGAGTCAATCAACTAATCAATTAATCAATCTTTCAATCAATTGACTGAAAGCTGTGATTATGCAATTTTGACATACAGTACATGTGACTTCCCACCATCCTGACTCCGCCCCTTCCCTCCTCCTTCAACTCAACAAAATGATACTGTTACCATGACAACCGTCATCTCTTCATCGCTAACATTAGCCAAGCTAGTAGGTTTAGCATGCAGGTTGTGTGAAAGCAAACAAGCAGGAACAAAAAGTAACAGTTTCACAAATGCACTTTTATAAAACAGGCATAGGCTTCTAACAGGTCAAACTGATAGATCACATGACAATTCAAACACCAATCAGAACGTCAGGTTCTGCAGCAGCAGCACACACACACACACACACACACACACACTTCAGCGGCTTTAACTCTGTTTTAGAGTGAACTGAAGATGTGTTTTAAACTCCAGCTCAACACAGTGTGTGTGTGTGTGTGTGTGTGTGTGTGAGTGAGAGAGTGTGTAATGAAGCAGGTTTATATTTGTTAGCAGGTTTTCACTGTCAGCAGACTCTAACACTCTCAGGTCGTCTGTAAATCACACGCAGATGGAAATAAAAGCCGGAGATGAACTGGAGCTGAAATGTGAACGGCACTGTCGAGCTAAATCTGTCTGTGTGTGTGTGTGTGTGTGTGTGTGTGTGTCCTGTCAAAATTGCATGACGAAACCCAACACGAAACCCAATCTAGCATTCCACTTCATCAGTGCACTTTATTTCAGAGTGTGTGTGTGTGTATGTGTATGTGTGTAGGTGTGTGTGTATGTGTGTATGTGTATGTGTGTGTATGTATGTGTATGTGTGTGTGTGTGTGTGTTTAGTTGAACTCTTCTGTACAGTTTTGAGCGAATGCAAATAGTACAAATGTAAGTGAACAATAAAATTCACCACAGTAAAACACTCAAGTGTGTAATGTTGAGGACGTAAAGGCGTGTGTGAGAGAATCTACGACACATTTTTACCACAATCACATCAGGACATGTCTCACTCTCGCATATCAGTGAAACATCTCCAGAGACGATCAGGGATCAGAAGTGAAGGTGAAACGTTCCCGCGCTCCTACCTCGAAGTACGCCACCCTGTTCAGGCCTCTCGCGCGTCTCCAGTCGTCAGAGTAATAATTTTTCCAAACAGTGAATTCCCGGCCGCGGTTCTCCTCTGAGGTCTCATTCAGCTCCATAACACCTCGTATAGAGAGTTTTCTGTTTTCTACAGAGTGTTTAATGTCACCTGGAGAATGAAGTGGAGCCGTGACGAGCGGCGTGCTGATCCGAGCGTCCGGCGCTAATGATCGATGAAGTTAATTAGCTGTGGAACTGCAGATACATCACAATGTGATCCTGCAGTGTTCAATCATCTCTCTCTCTCTCTCTCACACACACACACACACACACACACTTCAGGAAATAGAGCTGTTGTATGGATCCAGACGCCAGATTATGATTAGCGAGCTAACGTTTAGCCGTACACACCTCTGATTGGTTACACAATCTGTAAGTTTTAAAATTAAACATTTAACTTTTTATTTGATTAAACATTTAAAAATGTACTTTTAATGAGCTCAGTGTGATACATGAGGCGCAGTAGAACGTTCTCTTAACTTTTAATCGGCATATTTGGTGTAAAAGTCTTATTTCTGAAAATCTGATGAACTGAGGACTTCAGGCTTGGTGTCTCCTGCTGTTTGTAGTGATGATGATGATGATGGTCTTTGTGGAGTTTTGCAGATGCTCTTCTTTCTATAGTAGAATTATCCAGGGAGTGTTTTGTCACCACTCTGGTGGACAGAGTTCTTCAGACATCCTGTGTTTGTTGTACTTTGTTGTCCTTCTTACGATCACGCTGACGTCCTCCTCAGGGGAGTGGAAGCTCCTCTCACACACTCCCTCCACAGACCATCTGCTTTTCCGAATCCTCCTGCAGTGTTCTTATTTATTTATTTATTTATTTATTTATTTATCAGATGCCGTTCGGCTAATTAATGCCGTGTGTTATACTGTAGGCGGTCCATGCGAGTGTGTTTTGGGAAGACGTGGGCTAAAGTTTTTAGCTCCAAAGCTAGAGTTCCCATTCATGACAACTGTACAGGAGCCACTCTTAATTTTTTTGTATCTCCTCAGTGAAAGCTATATTAAGCCATAAAATTTTGCAGAATTAGAGGTGTGGCCGATTTGAGTGACAGCTGCAGGGCAGGTATCAAAGCGCTAGCTGTCTGCTGCGCATCACTTTAGCTAACCAGCTAACTGGAATCGTTGTAGTTTAACTCAGCACAAGGAGGATAGGATCTGACGCGGGACAGAGTGCATTAGCATATTAATTAATCTTACCCGACATAGCATTTAAGCTAAGCTAAAGCTAAGTTAGCTAACTTGTGGGTGGTAACTGAGTTAGGTAGGTGGGATCCAGGCTCCGTTTGTTCCACCCAGGGATTAGGTGGAGTCAGCTACCCGTACCCGTACCCTCACCCATACCCGTACCCTCACCCGTACCCTCACCCATACCCGTACCCTCACCCGTACCCTCACACTCCCGCTTACTTTAGTTTTACATTTTACAACTTTAGGAGAAAATCTCTTCTACTCACTACTCTTACTTTGCAGAACTTAACCTTACCTGATAACCTTTGCCTTACTGCTGTAACCTAACCTACCCCACCCTAACCCCACTACACCCCACCCCACCTCAAACCCTAATGTAGCCCCGCCCACTAAGCCTGTACATACTGTCCTGGTTTAAAATTAAGACCTCATCACGGTCCCCACATGTATTTAATCACTACACACTCCTGTTCTCCTTATAAATTACACTTCCACAAAAATCACACACACGAACTCGAGCAGCGTGATTGAATAGAAACTAACTTCTACATCATACCAATCATTTATTCCAAGTTTTACATAAATTATAGAAGAAAAAAACTACACAAATGTGTCAATTTTAAATGCCTATAGTCATGTATTTGGGGGGAACCGAGGACATGAACAGATCTGCAAACAATATTCAGACAAAGACAGAAAAGCAAATCAGACAAAACCACGTCGTACCACAGAAGCTTAAATACCGAGCGCAGGAACGCAGTTTCAGTTTTCAAACTTTAAACAGAAACTGGAGTAAAGAAGTACAGAGAGCAAAACGTGTAACTGAAGAGCTGTTTAACATGTTTCCCTTCCACTTAGAGTTGAGGTATAAAATAAAAAAGGAGCGTGCGTCTGATATAAACTCTCCGGCTTCATCGGACGTCTGATTACCACAGCACTAACGCTAGCACTCACAAAATAACCACATTAGTGGGTTCGAATCTGCCATTACACTGACATGAAATCCTAAAATGACTCCTTCACAATCCGCCTTAGATGGATAAATCTCCTGCTCGTCTGAAAGTGGTCTACATTTACAGTAGGGCTGCTTTAATGCTGATTTTAATCACCAGGACAACGGCTTTAAAGTGAAATAAAAAAACAGAAATCTCTGTAGAATTATCAAATTAAAGACATGCACGATTCTGCAGGAAAGCGAATTCAAAAAGACATTATTGTACAAAATTATAATTACACAAAGAATTTTTTTTTTAATGCACTTTCTATAGCACCATAATATTTAATTTTTTCCCTTTATATATGAAGAGTGGATTAAAAGACCTGGAGGAAAGAAAAAGCAATAAAGGTCAGTGGTGTTGGGAATAAATTCCGGTTCGGGAGTTGGGATAAAATAATGGGATTAAAATTAGGCAGTAGATTTTTGGGAAATCAATAAAAAATAATGTCGATTAGAAGCTAATTTCATACTGGAATTAAAACTGGGGGAAAGAAATGGATTTAGTGGAACACAGGAAAACCTTTTTCTTTTTTTTGTTTAGTCTGAAAGTGCACCGTTATTCACCAGTTCATGTCTTTTCTTCATGTTGGTCCTCAGGTCGCTGGTCTCAGTCTCTCCATCTCGGCCCCACAAGGGCGATCAACATGTGTGTGTGTGTGTGTGTGTGTGTGTGTGTGTGTGTGTGCGTGTGTGTTTGTGGAAGCTGTCCAAACGTCTCGAAGCCTCCCAGAACGACCCGTCTGGAGGACAGCTGTTACCCGAGGAAGCAGACAGGGCCGACCTCGAAGCCGAACCTCTGGTTGGAGTCGCCGAAGTCGTTCAGCATCACGTCGATGACGGGCAGCTGGTCGATGCGCGGGGTGTTGATCTCCAACACGGTCCTGGCGTAGCCCTGCTTTTGCTGAAAAACATCAAGAGAGGAGATTTCATCAGAACCAGCATTCACGTCACATGATGCGCCGTGAGGTCCGCGTCCCGTAACGCAGACGGAACGAAGAGCGCTGTGATCGCGAGGTTGTAACTCTGGAGGCAGAATTTCTGTAATCTTCTTACCGCGCAGGCGTCGTACACGGCCTTGATGAAGGGGTTGTTATCGTGAGACATTTCTTCGTCGTTGGAGCCGAGGAAGCGCAGCGCTTTGTCGTAGTTGTCGGCTTTAGCGTCGAACCAGGCGACGGATTGGTGGCAGATGTAGGTGAAGTTCTGTCTCGCCGCCGAACTCAGCAACTTGAGGAACGTCATCTGGACGCCGCTGATGGAGCTCTCCTCCACATCCACGTACGACAGCTGGCGAAGAGACCAGGGTTAGAGAGACTAGTGAGGAGGAGCGCAGACCCGCTATAGTGCAGAGGGAGGCTGTGGGCCACGCCCTCGTCCTGAACCCAAATATTTTAAACTGAGACTTACGATCTTCCCGCGCTTGAATTCGCTAAACCAGGTTCCCGGAGACTCTTTCGGCCAGTTGGATATCCGGACCTGTGGAGAGGAGAACAGAGAGAGTGTGTGACACGATGAGCGCAAGCTGAGACAAACCGCTAAGTTTGAGGGAGTAATGTCTCACCCCTGAGGACTTCTTGTCTGGATAGATACACGTCTCTCCTGACCCGGTGAAGTTACAGTAAACCTTAAAGGCGTCTCCTTTACAGCCCATGTTAGGGTCGATCCAGTAATCACCTAAAACACACACAATAATTCAGTTACTAACACACACACACACACGACGACCTCTCCACATGCTGTGAAGTCAGAGCAGTAGATGGTCTCCTGCCTCGCCCGAGACTCATCGCTGAGGTTATTTCAGAGTGCTGGTGTCTCACCGTCGGGGAAGTCGGGCTGGCTGAGCTGCAAGTCTTTACAGGTCCGGGCCGGGTTGTCCTGCGTGCCCAGAGGGAACTTCATGCGCTCAATGTCCAGCTTCAGGTTATTGAGCGAGCCGTAGACTTCATCCATCCCCTCGGTTCCCTCGAAACCGTAATCCATCATGGTGTCGTCAGCCTGGACGTCTGAAGAACGCTTCGCCTTCTTGGACATCTGCATGGGCAGCGGCTGGACCATGTCACCCGGAGGACCCTAAAACCACCAGCAGGTAAAGCTTCAACCAAGTACACACACACACACACACACCATTATCATCCACAACTGCATTTATTTATTTTATGTTTTCCCCCGATTTTCTCCGCAATTTACTCGATTGCGATAGATTGCAGCATCACCTGGGAATCGAACCTGCAATCTCCGGGCGATAGGGCGAGGACTTTACCATGGCGCCACTCGGGGGCCACAAGTGCATTATTTTATCAGAAATTCTGAAATTCAAAATATATTAGACTCACAGGCGAACCAGGAGGACCGATCAACCCGGGTTCTCCTTTCTGACCCGCTGGACCCTAAAAACACATCGTTATTTCATTTTACATAAAAACATGACAAAACCTAAATGTAGAAGTATAAATATAGATTCTGATACACAGGTTTAATCAAAAGTGATGTGAAAGACGTCAACAGAACTCACAGATGCTCCCTTGGATCCTTTTTGTCCTTGTGCTCCCTTTATACAGAGACAGGGAGAGACAGAGACAGGAAGAGACAGGGAGAGACAGAGACAATCAGTCACACAGATAAGAATGATATAAATAAGATCATGTGTAGAATATTTGGAGAACAGTTCAGTAATGGAGACGAGGAGACTTACAGGAATACCAGGAGAACCAGGAGGACCAACAGGACCTGAAGTACCTACAGCACCCTGAGATCAGACACAGGACTGATCAAAACCAGCCAGAGACAAGTCTGGGATTAACTGAAGTGTGTGTGTGTGTGTGTGTGTGTGTGTGTGTGTGAGTTCACTTACAGAATCACCTTTCCCTCCAGTTGTTCCCTGAGCTCCAGGTAAACCTCGGTCTCCTTTCTCACCTGGTTCACCTGAAGGCCCAATCAGACCAATCAGACCAGGATGTCCCTGAAAAGCACAAACACACACCATGACATCACACCACACACTACCCAAAATTAAATTAAATTTATTTAAAAAATATTCAAATATTAAACCAACTTCCTCTATTTTATCAAACATGCTGTTATATTTTATATATTTTATATACACTGGTTAATGGAATGGACCACTTTCCAATCTAGCGCCCCCTAGATGACTGTTATATAAATATCTATGAAACACACTAACTGTCGAATCAGCAGAATCCGAATCAGCAGTGATACAATCAGATAATCCCGCCCCCCCCCACCCCCCCAAAAAAAATTATATATAGATGTATATTTATATTGATATATTACTCTAACTTCCACTAGGGGCACTAGACTGAAGAGTTGTTGTTTAAACACAAAACAGTACACAGGATCTCTACAGAACTTTATACATCATTTTATAAACCTACTCTTTATATATAATATTTACAGATGATGCATTGTTTTTGAACTTTATTTTGCATTATTTCAAAAACTGTTTAAAACCCACTTTACCTTTTCACCTTTATACCCAAAGTCACCTTTCAGTCCAGGAAGTCCAGGAGGACCCTAAACACAGAACAGTCACATGATCACAGGAACAATTAGAGAGAGAAAAATCTTTATTAGATTATTTATAATAAAGTCTTTGACTAACTGTTAAAGTGATTAGTTAACTTACTTATAATAATTAAGTATATTATAATAAGAATATTTATAATAAATCTAATCATTCTGGAGTTTATATTTTTATTATCATTAATCCCCATATGAACGTGTATAACCCCGGCTCTTACCAGTGGACCCGGCAGCCCGTCTTTACCCCCGACACCAGGAGATCCCTGTTCACCCTGTAATGATGTCATAAAAGTCCATTAGAAATAGATACAAACACTCAGAGTTTTTAAAGCATTTTTAGAAATATTTGTGTTAACGCCCGGAGCCAACAGGAACTTTACCACGGGTCCAGGAATTCCTCTCAGACCATCAGCACCGGCCTTTCCAGGGGGCCCTTGAGGTCCAACAGGCCCGGTTTTGCCAGCTGGTCCTTCAGCTCCAGTTTCACCCTGCAGACAGATCACAGGAAATACATCACTATGGCTCAAAATTATCACACACACACACACACACACATACACACACACACACTAAAACTACATAACATGTAATACACACAGCACTGTAATAACATAAATATATTCTGGTCACATGGTTCAGTTTTTACCTTCGAGCCCTTTTCTCCCTGCTTGCCTTCGGTTCCTGTCCGTCCGATCGAGCCCTGAATCACACAGCACGCAAAATTATTAAATAAATATAGAAAACACATTACAGATATAAACATTAATTACAAATCAGATCAGTATTTTTATTTCAGCCTTTAATTGTTCTTTTATTTCTGTATAATTGTGTCTGTATAAGTGTTTTAATAATTCCCTTTTCATTTATTTTTAGTGTATTCAAATATTTTATCTTCATGTGTTCATTCTTAGAGGATCTTATCACATTTTTAAAAACTATTTTTGTCCATTTACGAGAATAAAAAACTGGAGGGACGTGTGTATCAGTAGCTCACTCTCTTTCCTGGAGGTCCAGGAGGTCCGGCTTCACCTGATGGTCCCGCGGGTCCCTGCAGACGCCCACACACACACACACACACACACACACACACACACACACACACACACACAAACGCCAATGACATCAGTGCATTGTGTACGTGTTTAGAGTAATAAACACACACGGTGAACCTGGCCGTATGACTGAGACGAGACGTACAGGCTGACCAGCTTCTCCGTTATCTCCTTTGTCTCCAGGAAGTCCATCGAGTCCCTGTGAAACACACCATACTCCTGTTACCCATAATTCACTGCAACACACTCCTCTGTGTGTGTGTGCGTCTCACTCCACTACTTACAGCGATGCCGGGTTCACCGGGAGGACCAGGGTCTCCAGGAAAGCCAGCAGGTCCCTAGGTCACAGAGAGGTCAGGGTTACTGAGGGGTCACACAGTGCGGGGTCACATGATGTGTAGTCAGTGTTACAGTGTTGTCTATTCTCACTCACTGGGTTTCCCTTAGGACCGTCATCTCCAGGGGGTCCTCGTGCTCCTGCGGGTCCTGCAGCTCCAGGTGGTCCCGTCTCTCCTTTCTCACCAACTTCACCTTTAGGACCCTAAAAACACACCACCGCAACGTCACACCACCACATTACACGACCACTGTCGCCTTCACGTTACTGAATAAAGGGTTTAAATTATTAAGGAATAAATCTGTATAATGAAACAATTATCTGTATACATATAACTAATACATCACAGATATCATGGAAAATATTACAATGCAAAATAAATACTAATAATACTACTAATAATACCTCTTAATAGTATTATTGTTGTTCTTTGCCATTATTATTAGTATTATAATTTAATTCTTTTTTATTATTTATATTTTCACAACTTCATCAACTCATTATATTTACTTTTCATTATTTATAATCATTTAAATTGTTGTATTCTATACACGTGTGCCATGTTATTCTTATTCTTATTACTTTTATTGTCTTCTCCTTACGTTTAACTTTTTTTTTTTTTTTTTTTTACCGAGACATTATTTTATATTATTATTACTATTAGTTTTAAACGTTAGATGTTCTTCAAATATTTAAAATTATACAAATGTATGGAATATATAATGACATGAATAAATAATATTAACAATAATAATAATAATAATAATGAAAATGATGAAGAATCTAATTACAGTACTTCCTGTCATCTTTCCTTAGTGTCACTTACATACACACACACACACACACACACACACACATACACACATACACACTTACCATTGAACCAACTTCTCCAGGAGCTCCCGGGTTTCCTGCATCCCCCGGCTCACCCTAAAAGTAATTAGATGATCAGAGAGGTTTCACAGGATCGTCTCCATCACTCAGAGAGGAACTGGTGTATGATGTGTGTGTGTGTGTGTGTGTGTGTGTGTGTGAGTGCTGTAGTCTGTTCTCATTCATCTAACATTAAACAGAATAATTCTGACCTTTTCTCCGTTTCCTCCCATAGAGCCGATTCCACCAGGAGGCCCCTGAGCACCCTGTTACAGAAATGAAACATTGGATGATTAGTTCTGAAAGCTGGCGTGATCACTGAGATGTTCCACAGTCGGTACTGAGGGTTTAATCAGGAACATGTGTAGGTGGATGTGTGGAACTGAAACACTCACGTCAGCTCCACTGGAACCCTGAGGACCCCGAGACCCCGGAGGACCTGGAGGGCCCTGCGACACATCAAGCACAAGGAAACACAACGATTAACACACAGTTTACAAGCAATAAGTCACTCAGTTCAGTGAAGAGCGACTGAAACTCACCATCGCACCGACGTCACCGGTCTCTCCCTTCTCACCCGGGGGTCCTGGTAATCCCTGTAGAGTAACACAGTGTAACACGAGGACATAAACACAATCTATACAACAGGTAACAAATCGTTAAGTATGTTGGATGGTGTATGATGTGTGTGTGTGTGTGTGTGTGTGTGTGTGTATAGAGGAGTGTGTACCTGCAGGCCAACGGGTCCTGGCAGTCCGGGGAATCCTCGAGGTCCTTCATCTCCTTTTTGGCCGAACATTCCCTGCTGACCTCTTGGACCAGCTTCACCATCAGTGCCCTGAAACACACACACACACACACACACACACACACAGAAACAATTTTTACATAGCCTTTTTCCCCACTCTGTTTTCTTCCTCCCTTTTTATGTCAAAAGATATCTTACAAAGTTTCTGGTGTGAGTCTTCTGATATATGTTTAGATTCTAACTTTTGTTTATTAGAGCAGAAAAATTATTACAAGTGTATTACAGGAGTGTGTGTGTGTGTGTGTGTGTGTGTGTGTGAGAGAGAGAGAGAGAGATACTCACAGCAGGACCTGGATTGCCAACTGGACCTTGAAGACCAACGGGACCAGAAGGACCCTAATAATAATAATAATAATAACAATAAATAATAACAATAAATAATATACAGAACTATACACAGTGTTGATCGACACCACACAAGTTGTGTGTAATTTGAGGATGTGTGTATAAACCAGCACAACACTCACTGTTTCACCCTTGTCGCCTTTGCCTCCCTTCTGCCCCGGTTCTCCCACTTCACCCTTTCAATCAGAACACACACTCATGTCTTAATCAGAACACACACTCATCTTTCTCTAACTGAGGAGCCGCGACACACAACTGTTTACCTTATCGCCATCCTCTCCAGGTGGCCCCTGAGGTCCTGCAGCTCCCGGGAGGCCGACCGGACCCTGGATCCCATCACGACCGGCGGGACCCGTGGAACCTTTCTCACCCTAAACATTCACAACACACCGGGTTTCTCAGAACACAGCTCTTCACTCCTCTGCTCCATCAGTCTGATGATATTCAGGGGCGGAGTTTAAACTGTGATGTCACTGATGATGGACATGGAGTTTACAGCGTGCGCCAGAATCTCACAGGGTTTATAAAGTTCTATCACACGTCTAAAGTCTTGTGCTGAAACACTGGATGAATCACTCACCGGACCACCTTTCTCTCCAGCAGGTCCCGGGAGTCCCTGAGGACCGTTTCGACCTGGTACTCCGATCGGACCTCCAGGTCCAGAACCTCCTCTCTCACCTGGAGATCCCTAAAACATCAAACCACACTTCACTTCATCATCATCATCATCATCATCACCTCACTGAGCTGGGTTCACTGCTCGCTCACATCAGAGTGTTACTGGCAGGGGTGTGGTTTAGTGCAGTGGGGGTGTGGTGTAGTTCAGTGGGGGTGTGGTGTAGTGCAGTGGGGGTGTGGTGTAGTGCAGTGGGGGTGTGGTGTAGTTCAGTGGCGGGGGGTGTAGTTCAGTGGGGGGTGTGGTGTAGTTCAGTGGGGGTGTGGTTTAGTGCAGTGGGGGTGTGGTTTAGTGCAGTGGGGGGTGTGGTGTTCTGTACTTACGTTGGGACCTGGTGGACCTGGAGGACCTTCTCCACCTTTCAGACCTCCTGGACCCTGAAACAGAGAAACAGGAAGTGTGTGTTTACGTCACTGAAGCACACACACACACACACACACACACACACACACACACACTCCTACATCTCACTGCACAACACAATGACGACCTGTTCTTACACTTTATATAAACATGTTGTAAATATGTGATTGAAAATTGATTAAAGCTACTTTACGTCCTGATTAACACACACACACACACACACACACACACACACACATACACACTTCTGATGGAAACTCTCGAGATTCTGTTTAAAGAAACTTCTTTGACCACAAACACATCTTTATATCCTGATTTCCATCGTGTTCAGATCTTACACATTTATTATTCTTTTATATAAATATCAGTCATGAAAGTCTAATATTTTTTATACTGCAGATAAAGACAAGATTTTGAACATCTTTAACGCCACCATGTGGACAAGCAGGAGAACGTCACTCTCCTCCCACCTCCAACCATCACAGTACAGTTCTCATTAAAATGCATCACGTTATGCCAGAAGTGTGTGTTACGAAGTCTACAGGGTTTGCAGAGGATTAAACATCTCTCATGGATTTTAGTTTTTAAAGACTTGTTCTTACGGATGTTCCAGGGAGACCTCTCTGTCCCGGGAAACCTCGGATACCGGGAGGACCGGGCTTTCCAGAAAGACCCTGAGGGCCCGGGTCACCCTGATGAGGAAATAAAGAATTTTAAAGAACTGTAAATGTTTTATGTCCACTTCATGAGAGAGATAAAGACCTTTTATTATTTGATTAATAATTGTTTATTTATTTATTTATTTATTTATTTTTACCTTTCCACCCTCTTTACCCGCTGCTCCAGGAAGACCTTGCTCTCCAGGGGGTCCCGGGGATCCAGGGTGTCCTCTCTCTCCAACAGGTCCAGTTTCTCCTGTAGGCCCCTTTAACACAAAACACACACATGGTTACGATTACACACCCTGACAACAACAATAACAACAATTATATTAATAACTATTACATTTTTTATATAACACAATTAACTTTAGAAATATATAAAACTTATATACTGTATATATAATGTTAAATATCGTTCATTTACAAACAAAACTTAAAACAAGTATATATTTTTATTTATGTTTGTTTATTTATCACATTATATATATATATATATATATATATCCGTTCTTCTTTAGTTTCCTGTATTATTATTTTTATTATTTCTGATTACGAGTCCTACTACCGTATAAAAGTATTTATCTTAGAAAAAGGCAGATACTGTTGCCGTTGCCATGGTTACCTGTGGACCGACGACTCCTCCAGGACCAGGGGGTCCCGTCTTCCCTTGGAAACCCTTTAAATCACAAATAAATTCAGATAATAAATCAGATTTCATGACAATAAACAGAAGCAAGAGATCTTCTTTATGAGCAGCGCTAAGCTACACACAGGCTAATGTCAGCTAACAGACACAGCTCCGTTCTACACGCAGGACTGAAAAAAAAAAAAAAATCTCCAACTGTGGGCTTTATCAGGCTCACAGGGACACGCTGGGGTAAATTAGCGTGATAGCTTCAGGCCAGCATCATAAATTATAGAGCTATAATATTTTTGATTTGCGTTAAAGTGAAATGTGACGTACGGTTTCTCCTCGTTGTCCCGGGTGTCCTGGCAGTCCATCTTTACCAGGGGGTCCCTGAGAACACACACACACACACACACACACACACACACAATAATCAGCATAAATATTAACTAGCGCTTTCTTCAACTTGAGCATGACTTAGCATCATCACTTACGTTTATTTCCTGTACTTATATTTTGTACATAAATAAAGTGCTGATTTTTTGACTAGGGTCAAAGTTCACTTCGCTAAATAACTAACCAGCTAATGACATGCAATAAATAAATAAATAAAACTTGTTGTTGATTCTTGATCCTTCATGTACAGTACAGAGTTATAAAAGTTTGCCAACTAGCTAGCTAGCTGACAGACTAGCATGCTAACACGCTAGCACAGTGTGACGTAATTGTAAAGTTGTTAGCTGACTTACAGGAGGCCCTTTAGGCCCCGGCAGACCAACGGAGCCCTGTGGTCCTTGAGGGCCCTGAAACACACACACACACACACACACACACAAGCACACAGGTTTAGAGATCTGGGTTAAAAGATGAACGAGAGTGTGAATCCCGCGGTGAAGGTGAAGGTGCTCACTCTTTCTCCCGGGCCTCCTCCAGCACCGTCGTGTCCCGATGTTCCCTGTGAGGGAGAATAAAGTCAGAGCGTCTGCACACGCCATCACAACGCAACAATCAGTAACACACACATCTCGCGTCTGAGAGATCAATCACATTCACACCTTCGCTCCGGGTTTTCCTGTCGGTCCTCTCGCTCCGCGGCTCCCACGAGCACCCTGACACACACACACACACACACACACACGTTAGCATTAGCATTAGGGGTAGCTCCTATCAAAGCTATAAATATGCCATAATAACAGGTTTAATTAAAGGTGTAACGTGTTTCTGTACCGTCGGCCCGCGCTGTCCTCTTGGCCCGGATTTACCCGCCAGACCCTGCGGAGACAAACATCAGGACTGAGCTTGAACGTCTCACAGCAGCTCGCGTTTAATAACATGGAATAAAATTAAATAAAGACAATAAAATTTATTTAAAACAATGAATTCATTTAGGTAAATAAAATAAAAATAAAGTTAAACAGATGAAACAAACTAATTAAATAACAAAGTAGAATAAATTAAGTGAAATAAATGAAGTTTATTTAAAAAAAAAAAAAACTGATATCTTAATTGAACCATATAACAATAATTCTTTAACAATATATCATAAATTATGGAGCTATAATTAAAATGCAATTTCTTGACTTCACTGACAGTCATGTGACCCTCGGCTTTTAGATTTCTGGATTTTTGTTTTAACGAGAGTTTAACCCCGAACACTAAACCACCGTCGGCTCTTCTGTTCATTCTACAGCTTTATTACTCCAGCGTTTAATAACAGTGCAGTTTGTTACTCTCACCCTCGTTCCTTTCTCTCCATTGGCTCCTGTAGAACCAGCGAAACCAGTAGAACCCTGAGGAGCGACAGAAGGGGGGAGTTTAATCAGATGGAGGGGACAGTTACAGGACAGTTAAAGGACAGTTACAGGACAGTGACAGGACATTAGTGATGGGGTTCGGGTGAATACAGGGGGAACAGTGATGACGCCTCGGGGGTTTGTGACGGTCTTACCTTTGGTCCCTGTCGTCCAGGATATCCGGGTAATCCAGGAACTCCCAGTTTACCCTACACACACACACACACACACACACACACACACACGTTTTATAAGCATTAAACACTATATAATAATAGAATCACACTAATCTGTGGGGAGAAATCCTTACCTTTTCTCCAGCCAGTCCCATGGGTCCAGTTTCTCCAGTTGGTCCGGATTTCCCTTTCGGTCCCTCCGGCCCGTCCTCTCCTCTCAACCCGAGCACTCCGGCCTCTCCCTGAAAAACAACATAGATTAAAACAATCAGTTCTCTCAGAAATCAACTTCCTAAACTGAGCAGAGCTGAGATAACGAGGTCATGTGATCATGAGGTCATGTGATCAGCAGCTCTCTGTTACTTACACAGAGGCATTGTGGGATTGCATGTGAAATAATATCATAGTTATTACACACACACACACACACTGTACACTCTGCACAACACGGCTGTGATCTACAGTCTACTCTACCCTGTCGCCCTCTAGTGGCTGCAGAGTGAAACACCAGCCTGTAGACTCATCACGCCTGTGTGCTGATCTCTACACTCCTGTTTACATCACCGTCCCTCCAGAAGGTACTATACAACACAAAGATGATCAGGAGTTCTTGAATCATAAACACACATGCACACACACACACACACACTAGTGGCATGTTCTTACAGTCAATGAGCGTGACTTTATACCAGATAAAATAAAGGAGTATGTAGAAATGCCTTAATGTAATTGAACAACAAACAGTAAAAATAAAATATGTTTATTTATTTAGTTATTTTAAATGTGTTGTGTTTAAGAGCATGAGGAACGTTATACGGATGTCACCACTCACCTTGTCCCCTTTGAGTCCCATATCACCTTTAAACCCTGGGAACCCGTCTTCACCCTGCACAGCACAGTTTATGTGGATAATTTATCATTATTCACCACCATTAGCTCTCCGTCTCAAATCACACCGCAGATACATACAGATGCCTGAAAGCTTGCAGCGCCCTCAATTTACAGCATAATATTATTTATGGTAATTAAAAATAATAATAATAATCCCTGAAAAACACAACAATAAGGTAAAAGACTGGCTAAGCACAAATTGTTAAATTAAATTTAATCTTTTCTTCTGTAATGAAAAAAAAGATTACTATTATTATTATTATAAAGTCTTTTAATAAATCATTATTCATCTGTAATATTTTAATCATTTAACGACCCATAGCTCATGTTTATGGTCACTGTACAATTCATTAAAATATGAAAATGTTAATATTAGTAAAAATTTAATTGTGTGCATAAAATAATCAAAAAATTATCGTATTATTTCTGTAAGGAATATAACAAACAACCTCACTATATAATTGTATTTCTTTCATTACTTATTAATAATATTTTAGGTTTTATAATCAGATCACATTTAAAGGAAACAGTGACACCTGGTGGTCAAGAGCCTTCATTACCAGACACTAAGTGGTTCTATAACAAACCAGTAGAGTTACAGGTGCAGTGAGACAAAGCAGAATAAACATCATTAAATAAATATTAAATCAACACTAATGCTTTCAGAAGCGTCTCACTCAGTCTCACTCAGTCTCACTCGGTCTCACTCAGTCTCACTCGGTCTGGCAAGATCTCATCAGCACTATAACTGTAAACTGTTACTACAAACTGATTTAATAAAGATTTTAGTGAGATAGCAGATGCTGAAGAACACACACACACACACACACACAAACACACAAACACACACACACACACACACAAACACACCTTTTCTCCTTTACCGCCTTTTAACCCACGAACTCCTTCAGCTCCCTGAACAACAACAATCACACAGATAATAAATACAGTATAAATAATATTAACATGTGTATAAAGTGAGACATTCTTTATCTCTTTGTGTTTTTTAGTGTTTATTGTAATCATCACTGTGTGTGTGTGTGTGTGTGTGTGTGTGTGTGTGTGTGTGTGTGTGATTAGTGATATGAACTACAGTGTGATGAGTATTGAGGCGTTACTTTGACTCCTCGCGGTCCCGGGTAGCCGATCGAGCCCTGAGGTCCCGGGTGACCCTGAGGAAAGAGTTACAGAGTAACATCATTGTTTCTCTTTTCATCTTTAACATACAGTGTGTGTGTGTGTGTGTGTGTGTGTGTGTGTGTTTAATACAGTGTTT
>JAQQZS010000018.1:22380928-22391899 GCA_030068045.1 Platyallabes tihoni | reverse complement strand
AACTGAACTATTTTACCATGCAATAGTCATACAAATTCGTACAACAGTGGAGTGACATCACAGACCAACCTACGATTATCAAAATGAATGCTTAACTAACAAACATAACAGTGAATGCTTAAATGATAAATAGAATGCTTAGTGCTTAACTGATAAATGGAGTAAGACAGAGTAGAATGAAATAAAATAAAACAAACAGAACAACAAATTCATAACAAATACGATATGGCTCTTACAGTGTCAAAAGCTGCACTGAGGTCGAGTAACAGAAGTACTGTATAGTGATGCAACCCTGCTCAGCGGCCGATAGGAGGTGATTTATTACTTTAACAAGTGCTGTCTCTGTGCTGTGATGAGCCCTAAATCCTGACTGATAAAGTTTGTTTATGTTATTTATATGTAAATATGAACATAGCTGCTGTGATACTATCTTTTCCAGAATCTTCGAGATAAAGGGGCCTGTATCGGCCTGATATCGGCCTGTAATTAGAAATCTGACAGGGGTCAAGGTCAGATTTCTTTATTAACGGTTTAATAACTGCTACTTTAAAGGATTTGGGAACATACCCCCTGCTGAGTGACCAGTTAATTATTTTCAACAGGAGTTCTGTTATTTCTGGAACTATCTGCTTGAGAAAATGTGTCGGTATAGGATCTAATACACAGGTTGACGATTTTGAAGAAGAGATGAGTGAAATTAGTTCACTCTCTTCAAGGGGAGTAAAGTATTCTAGGTTCTGATGTGGTGTGGTTAGTTTATCATCTGTATCACTTAAATTGTCTGGTTTCAAAGCCTGAATTTTTTGCCTAATATTTATGATTTTGTTATTGAAAAAGTTCATGAAATCCTCACTACTGTATGTTGTTGTTGTGGAGATTTCTGCAGTGGTCTTGTTTTTAGTTAATTTAGCTATGGTATTAAATAAAAATCTAGGATTATTTTAGTAATTTTTTTATAAGAGAGGAGAGATACAACAATCTAGCATTACTGAAAGCTTTTCAATGGTTCAGGATGCTCTCCTTCCATGCTATTTGGAATACTAAAATTTAGTTTGATGCCATTTGCATTCTAATTTTCGAGCCGTTTTTTTTTTTTAAATGTGTGTGGTCGTTATACCAAGGAGCGAGTTTCTTATCTCTAATCATTTTCCTTTTAACTGGAGCTACATCATCTAGGGTATAACGAAATGTTGACTCTAAATATTCAGTTGCATGATCGAGTTCTGTGGAGTCAGATGGCGATCCAATCAAAGTTGATAACTCTGGGAGATTATTGATAAATCTTTATGTGGTATTTGATGTGAATGTACATTTAAAGCGGTAGCGTGGTGCTGTGCCTACATTATTACCATGACACACTTTAATTGTGACTAGATAGTGATCTGAGATCACTTCAGACTATGGAATTGTGATTACATTTCTTATACGTAATCTGAATGATAATATTAGATCTAATGTGTGACCTGCTTTATGAGTGGGTCCTACTACACACTGATTTACTCCTACTGAGTCCAGTATGGACATAAATGATGGACAGATCATCGTAACTGAGTTTTTATGACTGGATTAATTCTTTCTTCTTCATTCAGAAATAATATTGAAGATTTTGTGTTGTTAATGTCCATAAAATCTCGCAAACTGTTCCACATGGTGCATTACATTTGGAATTCTGACAGATAGGTTAGCGGTGTAGGGTGTAATGCATTGTGAACAAAATAACAAGTAATCTAACGCGTTACGTCCGCCATTTAAGTACTCAGTTATTTAGTTATATTTTCAAAAATATAATCCGTTATCCTGACAATGTAATCCGTGAGCCAGACAGTGACCAACCCCCCCCGTTATTCCTGCTGTTATACCCCTATCTTACATATGCGGTTTGACTATGCCAGGACATGCATGAGGAATCACAAAGGAGTTTTCATTTTCTGCAGTGGAGAAATACTTGAACTAGTTACTTTTTCCAGAAAGTAACGCTGTAATGTAACTGATTACTTTTTAAAGACAGTAATTTTGTAATGTTACTTTAAAAAGTAACGTCCCCCAACACTGTAAGTTTGTTAAAAAAAAGGATTATGTCATCAGCATATAAAGATATTCTATGTTCCTGTCCCCTGATCTGAATACCCGATATGTTCATCTGAGCTCTTATTGCCATGGTTAAAGGTTCTATGGACAATATAAATAACACCAGTGAAAGTGGGCATCCCTGGCGAGTAGATCACTCTAGTGTGAATGGTTTAGAAATTATACTATTTGTTCTAATTTTGGCTATTAGTTTAGTGTAAAGAATTTTAATCCATTTAAGGAAGTTCTGTCCAAGTCTGAATCTGGTCAGTGAATTAAATAAGTATGGCCCGTCTATTCAATCAAAGGCTTGTCTAGTGTCTAATGGCTACAGTGATGTGTCTTTGGCATCTGATGTGTCATAAATTATGTTAAGGACTTTTCTTATGTTATGAAATTCCTGCTGTTTTTGTGCAAATCTCACTGTGAACCAAATTTGGAATGTAAGTTGGAATGTGAGTTTTACACTTTAAGTGTTTAAACAGTGTGTGTATGTGTGTGTGTGTGTGTGTGTGTGTGTGTGTGTGCACACTGTTAAGCCCTGATGTGATATTATTTTAACCTGGCCCTCACAGATTTTCCATTTCTACATTTTTTTCATTAGTATGGTTTTCATTTTATTTCCATTTTTCATCCATTGTGTGTGTGTGTGTGTGTGTGTGTGGTGTGGTGTGGAGTGGTGCGGTATGTGTGTGTGTGTGTGTGTGTGTGTGTGTGTAATTTTTCTTCTGTTATGAACATTACAGTGTTTAACGCTGAACACACACCCACTCGCAGTTCTCATTTGCCTGTAACACACAGATCGAGTGTTGTGTGAAGCGAGTGTTTTTGACATTAGGAGGAGAGACGGTTCTACTGCAGAACATCTCCAGCTCTTCAGTGGAGCTGTGGTTTCTCTACAGCGCCCCCAGGAGGACTGCTCGAACACAGCGGGGCCTACGGCTATATGGGTATAATGGGACAGATATGTACATGCATGTTCATACTGTGTACAGTACCGTGCAAAAGTCTTGACACCCCCCCAGGTGTTATTGTATGTTTAATGTAGTCGTGAGGAAAAGTTCTCCAGGCTCTCTGAAAGACGTTTCTGTCTCTCTCCCGTCCCTGTACCTGAGTTTCAGAGGAACGTTCAGTGACCTGTCAATCACTCAAGCATTAAAACATCTTAAATTCCTGACCCAGTGAGAAACAGGTGAGATGATGACAGATGATGAGGACGGTGTTTAGTAACTGCTGATGCTGATGCTGAGTGGTTGGAGCAGATGAGAGGAGAAACGAGGTTGTGTATGAATAGAAAAATATAAAATATATTAAATATAAAAACATTTGAATTTCTCCTGTTTCTTTCATTTGATTGCCACATTACTTAATTAAATTAAATATGAAGAATCGAGGGGGGTCAATACTTTTTCTGTGTGTGTGTGTGTGTGTGTCTGTAAGAATGCTTCTGTGAACACTTGTGTCACTGAGGCTGTAGGGTTTGGTGTGTTTGTGTGTGTGTGTGTGTGTGTGTGTGTGTTGAGGCGACAGTACATGTGTACAGTAGATGTTACAGATTAGAGAGAGAGTGAAGCAGAAAATAAATCAGATCTGGAAACAATTAGTGTGTGAGAAGAGTGTTTCCTGATGGACTGGAATTTCTTCTCCATAAAGACTCTCATTGTTTCCATGGACGTTTGATAAGACAGATGAGAAAGCGAGAGCGCGAAGTGATTAATTCTCTATAACAGCAGATCTAAGAGACGCACAGGTGTCGATAATTACTGTAATGTGAGTGTAAGGAGTCTCCAGTGCGAGCGCTGTGTCACAGTCAGAGGTGAAGGTGTAGCTGTAATGCTCAGGATGGAGGAGTTTACGATGAGTTACAGTTTCTCAGTCACATGACACACTGTGATCCGTCTCTTATTAATGTGGAGAGAGAGAGAGAGAGCGAGGGAGAGAGAGAGAGAGAGGGAGAGGATCCCACTTTGGGGCTGCAACATTATAGGAAACAGACATCTGTAAGGTTTACTGTAAAAACTCGTCCTCCTTCATGAGACATGTGTGTGTGTGTGTGTGTATGTGTGTGTGTGTGTGTGTGTGTGTGTGTTTACGGGTTGTGTTTCGCTGTAATGCTGTAAATCAGCCACACAACGTCACACAGCAGAGCTTCAGGTCAGCGGTACGAAACCGCAAAGTGTCGCTTCTTTATATAAAAACGTCCAACATGTGTTTAATAACGGTGTAGAGTTTCTGTAAAGTACAGGGTCACGCAGCAGAGACGCAGCAGAGACGCAGCAGAGACGCTCAGGCCCAACTTAAAAAATAAATTTCAAAAAATCTTTATTTTCTATCAAAACAGAAATTCATCTTTGATGCGGCTCAAAGAAACACAGCACATGATTAAAGAATGGAGCAATATTTGTGTGTGTGTGTGTGTGTGTGTGTGTGTGTGTCTGTGTGTAAGTTTGCTGTTTGGCCATTAACTGCCAAAGAAAAGTTTGCTAAGCACACACACACACACACACACACACACACACACACACTGTAAGTGCACTCCTCCACACCGCTCATTAACCGCTCTCTGGGATTTGAACATCCTCCGAGTTGTTCTTTCTTTTTCCTCTCACTTTTCATTCCTCTCATTCCTCCATTAGAAGAAAAATGAGAAGAAACAACAAAGGCCGTGTGAGAAATGTGATTGTATAGGACGCCCCCTGGTGGACTCAGTTACGAACACACCACTGATTTATTGTCCCTCTGTCAGTGAGGAGCTCAGATACACACACATCCCAAGATAAGAACATGGTAAAGAAATAAAGAGAGAGAGAGAGAGAGAGAGAGAGAGAGACTGTGGAATAGTGTAGAGATTATTAACACTTTTCATTTCATTGTTTTTCTAAACTCTACCCCTTTAAATTTAACTTTAAATGTAATATTTAAATACATTAAGAGGAATAAACATCCTACTTGTGTTATGTCGGATGTGTAACACTTTACATTCATTCCTATTCATTTATTTATTTATAGATCGGGTTTAGACGGACCAGAGCCGACCGCGGTTCTATTTTTTCAACTCAATTCAGTTTTATTTGAATAGCGCTTTTAACAGTTGTCATTGTCACACAGCAGCTTTACACAATCAAAAGAATTTATTTAAGTTTGTACGAGATGTGAATGTGTGTGAATCACATTGATAAGAACGTCCCTGATGAACGAGCCGAGGACGACGGTGACAGTGACAAGGAAAAACTCCCTGAGATGGTAATAGAAATAGGTTCTGTAACGATGATTGACGATCCGTCTTCATATGAGTGATGATCAGTACTGAGTGAGACAGACAAGCGGTGCGTACAGGACACTGGGACAGACAGACTATACAGACGCTCCTTGATTGACGTCTGGGACATCCTCCACACACTGCGCTCGTTCAGCAGGACGCGTCCAGGTCTTTGTGGCCTCTGCCCTTCGGGTTTCGGGATGTCGGCCATGACAGCTCTGTTGCGTCTCTGTTCCTGTGGACGTCTCCTGAGCCCACGTCCTTCAGTTAGTCATCAACTTCCGACTCTGCTCGTCACTTCAGATGAGAAACACCCTTTGTTATCCTCAGCTGTCCTCCTTAATGCACAGCTGGATAATCACACACTCATCCTGTCTTCCTCCAGTGTCCGTCTCTCTGTCTGTCTGTCTGTCTGCCTTTGTCTCCATCTGGCCACTAAAGGAAGCACAGGAAACCAACATGATGAGGTGGGACTGTGACTGAACAGAGCATGTTCTCCACATCACTGAGGTTTCCCTGATATGACACAGAGCAGTCACACACCACACCCACGCTCATGGACGGTACACTCCTTGAGTCCAGCATGTCCACTTGATAACACTGTTTCCTTAAGGGCCCGGCACTCCTTATGAAAGTCACAGTTCCTGTAAAACGTTCTCTTTAGGACCAACGTCCTGGCTGGGAGAGGGCACTGATACATATCTCCAGTAATGACCTGAGAAAAGCATTCCAGTCTGCCACAGACATCTCCTACTTATTCCTCAGAACTCCTCACTGGGAAGCTCTGGCTGTACTGTTCTGTTCATCACCCGGCCGAGCAGTCTCTCTCACTTGGATCTCCATCACTTGGATCTCCATCACTTGGATCTCCATCACTTGGATCTCCATCACTTGGATCATCATTTATCTCTATGGGAAGGTCAATCTCAGCATTAATGTTAAACATACACTGTATGGACAAAGGTTTGGCCAAACCTGATAATTATTGATTTCTAGTGAAAGACAATGCTAATGTTTCAGCATATGAAGATATCTTTGACAATGCTATACTTCCAACAGTTTGGTGAAGGCCGTTTTCTATTACAACAAGGACTATAAAGACATGGTGTGATGAGTTCGGTGTGGAAGAACTTGACCAGTCCGAACACAGAGCCCTGACCTCAACCCCATCGAGCACCTTTGGGATGAACTGGAACGGAGATTGTGAGCCAGACCTTCCAACATCAGTGCCTGACCTCATAAACGCTCTACAGGATGAAGAATTCCCACAGAAACACTCCAACATCTTGTGGACGGTCTTCCAAGAAGAGTGGGAGCTGTTAGAGCTGCAAAACCAACTTGGGACCAACTCCATATTGAACTATCAACATCTTGAAGATGTCTGCAGACAGGGTCCTTGCTTTGTGTTAAGTGTAAACTTCTGATAAATCTGGTGGTCTGATAACAGGTCTCTTCTGCCCCATTGTACACAGAAGTTCATGCTGATGTTTGCCACATCTGGGGTACGTCTGGACGCGCTGGTTTGAGTGGCTTAGCTTGATGTGACCCGGTAGACGTGCAGGAGCGCAGTATTTATCACGGCGACTGAGCCTTTATGTCTTGTCTTCACTGAATCCAGGCTGCTGCTCTCACATACCCTGTCCAGTCTCTCCGCCCAAATCATTAACATTCAGACTTTTCATTTCCTCCTGAGTTCTGTGCACGAGAGCCAGTGTACCTTTGAACACACTGAACAAGTTTGTCTGTTTCTGCAATTCTGACTCACATGACCGTTAAAGAAACAATCGCAGCGGATTAGTCTTTAATAGTTTAACCTTTGCATTATGTTTCATTTGTTTATGAGAACCTGACCCGATCCGACCTGATCCGACCCGATCCCATGCTCACCTTTACAGGCGAGTTACTGCGTAGCTCCAGACACGTGTTAATCCTCTTCATGGTCTTGTGCTACCGCTGCTCAAGCGGCCTGTAAGTGGATGAGGTGACTAATGGGGCTCTCTTCCCTGTACTCTCCTCAAGGTCAGGAGCACACAATCGCTCCATACTTTATTTTATATGGCGGTATCTCAGGTAAGATGGGAAGTTTACTTCCTCCACACACCTCCAATTATGCATCACATTGCAACACTTCAACACATGTTCTGCATAAATGGTCTGAGGTTTAGAGGTTCATCGCTGAATGCAGGAACATCTCTAACTGCAGCACAATGAGATGAAGCACCTGGAAGTTGTTAGCTTGCAGGTCGAGGTGTGAGGACGTTGCTGCAGGAAACTGATTTAAGAGGAATCGTTTGAACAGGCTGTCTCTCGTGCTTCTGGGCCACGCCTTAAAACTTTCTGCAGTACAGGTTTTTTTCTATATTATTTTTGTGTATTAAACTGGTGAGAGTTCTGGATGAAGAGCTTCTTCAAACCTTCCATACTGACTCGAAGCCTTCACACTGTCTCCTGATTCAGACTTCACAGGTTCTCACACACCAGCTTCAGCTTTAGCCAGGTCACTTCTGCACTTCACACTTCATCTCTTCACTTCTCTTTTCAGCTCCACTTTTTAGACACGCAGGAGACACAGTGGAAGATTTGGTGAGGACACGCGTTCCACAACATGAAGGTCTTCCTTTATTGGATCCTTTAGATCCTCTGGACGTCCAGATGAGAATCCACAGTTTGGGGGACTCTGAGAAAATCCCCTCCTTTCCACCTCATTCAGAAATGTTTAAAAGGTTTGCACTTTTCTTTGTTTCTTCTAACAGAACTCACACAGACTGATGAGCAGCTTTACTGTTTAATGCCACACTGAACTGATCAGGTCTGTGTTTACAACAAGACTAGTTCAGTTCTTTAGGAATCCCTTTAACTCATTCATTCTGCGCACACACACACACACACAGCATTTCATTTCTTCTCTATGAATTGCACAAAAATGGTTAAATTGTTTATCAGCCTTGTTTCTAGCAATTCTTTCTCTTAGTGATTCAAAACATGAACACAAAACATCTGAAGAAGAGGGGAATCCATACTGAAGCAACTTCAGGAGTGTGTGTGTGTGTGTGTGTGTGTGTGTGCGCAAAACACTCTCTCTCTCTCTCTCTCTCTCTCTCTCACACACACACACAAAATAGTTTCAACTTTATAAATTTAACTTGGATGTAAACACTCCTTCTGTGACAGGCGTTCCATAAATAACTGTAAAGTTAAATCGTACCTTTCGCAAGAGATGGTCCAGAGTAGAGACTTTTGAGAGAGAGAGTGTGAAAGTGTGAGAGTTAGAGAGGGTGAAAGAGAGGAGGGTAGTAGAGCAAATAATGAAAATAAAAGGAAAACTTAAAAATCTTTAAAAAAAAAAAATAAAAAAAAGACTAAAATATCCAGAAATAATGAAAGTCTAATAGCTGTAAAGAGTCATTTTTAAACATCTTCCTGGTTCTTTGCTCCTTTGTTCTTGTCTGAAGTCAGAGGTCGTCATAACTAATATTAACCACCAGGACAAAATAAAAGATCATAAAATAAAATAAACATCCTCATCATTGCCCCTTCAGTACACACGGCGTTTAATTTTAAAAAGCAGCAGAAACATCATCTCTAATGGTCTTAACACCTTCAACAAAATCTCCTCGTCAGTGTTTCCTGATCTGGATTCGGCACTGAAAGCTGCATTAGTGTTCCTGAGGAGCCGCCGAGTGATGATCGTCTCTCTGTCCGCTTTAACTGAGTGTGGACTCTCTGTCAGACGAAGCTTTAACACTTCATATGAGACCTGGAGTTTATCGCTCTTCACGTTCCACTCTGTGTTCCTGCACTTTAACGCTTTACCTTTTGGAGCTCAGTGGAGTTGCGGATCTCCAGCAGGAAAGTAGCTGAAGGAATGTGATTTAGATTTAAACCTAAAGAAAACACCGGGTCATATCTCTGTGTGTGTGTGTGTGTGTGTGTGTGAGGACTGAGACATACTGTGTGGGGTTTAATCAATCCATCAGATGTTCTGCAGCCTGTGGCGTGGATGAAGATGACCATCCACTACATTATCCACACCGTCACCAGGAATCAGCATCTCAACTCCATTCACTTTTATTCAGTTCTTTTAACAACACACACGATCAAAAATCAGCTTTTCAGAAACATAAAGTCATTTAAAATGTAAAAAAAAAAAATGTCTAAATTTATCACCTAAAGAATGTATCCATGTTTTCCTTGTTTAAGCAGTAGATGAGCGCTGGGTCACTCAGGGACAAAAGAAATCTGAGAATTATAATCATATGAAGTACCGCGGTGATTTTGGGGTCGATAAGTGAGTGCACACTGCATCTCCACCTTAAATAACTGGACCTCAGGTCAGATCCTTTCCACCAGCAGTACAAGCACTGCTGAAAATAGCCTCCAGTCCTCCACCGCGTCGAACTGCCGTCAGTGAGCCGAGACACCTGGGGTGAGAAGGTTCAGGAAGCGGGGCCGAATTCCTGGGAGAAAGCCGAGACTCCGTCAGAACCAAGACGTTGGAATGAAATCATTTAAAACTCAAGTTCCCTAAGAGGCATTTTATCTCATTATACACCCGAGCAGTTAAGGGCCTCACTCAGGGGCCCAAAAGGGGCAACTTTGACCCTGTGGTGGGATTTGAGCCTGGATCCGTCTGATCAGCAGTCCAACACCTTCACCACTGAGCCACGCCGGACCTCTAACAGGGACACTACTGAGAACTGGTGTGTGTGTGTGTGTGTGTGGACTGAAAAAAAATGGATTAGATAACAGGAGTGTGTATGAAATCTGATGGAGCGTCAGATAAAACACACACACACACACACTGACGTGATCTCTGTCCTAACCAGGGCTGGAGCGCCCCCTAGCGGCCCCTCGAGGCTCTGCGCTTGTTTACTGCTGCAGAAGGAGAAGCGGCGCAGGCTGCACACACACACACACACACACACACACACACGGGGACCGGCAGTGAGAACCGGGGACTGAAGAGGCCCAGTGTTCCAGAGTTCACACACACACACACACACACACACACACACACGCACACACTCCTCAGCTCTCAGGGTCCAGACACGGCGGCGGGTGCAGAGACACAGACTGACCAGCAGGGGCGCAGCTGCACTGGGTACTGAAACACACACACACACACACACACACACACCGTGTCTGCTCTACTCACTGTACAATATTATTAACATTACAGTGATTAATGAACATTATTAATGAGAGTATAATAAGACTGACCCCGGTGTGTGTGTGTGTGTGTGTGTGTGTTTAATTACAGAGTGACACCAAAACCTGCTACATTTCACTGCGTCATTTCACCTTCTACCACTAGATGGAGCTGCTGCACTTCTTGTAACTTCGTATTAATTAATTTTTTTCTATTTCATATTAAAATTGATTTAAAAGAGAAAAACTCAGATAAATCAAATAAACAAGTAATTAAAATACATTAAACTTTTTATCAAATATTTAATATATGATCAATATTCAATAATAATAAAAGTAATAATAACAATAACAACAACAATAACAATTATAAATGCATACATTTTATAAGAAAAAACGCTGAGACACAAAGAAAGGGCAACACACACACACACACACACACACACACACACACCTGTCTCACACACACACACACACACACACACACACACCTGTCT
>JAQQZS010000018.1:22300068-22315328 GCA_030068045.1 Platyallabes tihoni | reverse complement strand
TGAGGGGGTCTGAGGGGGTGGACGATGTCCCAACCTCAGGACAGAGCCGGTGAAATGGTGATGATGCGAGCACCGCGTGCCGTCAGTACCGTCATGTGTCCCGTGTGCGCGTGCCGGATGTTAGTGATTAGTGGTGAAGTGAAGCGTGCGTCACGCGGCTCGTCCTCTTCCTCTCTCACTTCTTGAACGGCGTCAGGCGCCCGATGTTGTGCCAGAAGTTTCTGCGCTTAGGTTCGGCGAGCACGATGACCTGCTGGGGCAACGCCGACGGCTTCTGGCGCAACAGCACGTCGTAATACGGGCGGGGCACCGCTAAAGACAAAGAGAGAAGGGAAAGGTCATGAGGTCAAAGTTCACACACTTTCAGATTTAACACTTTCTGGATGCTGCAGGCTGTGAGTGAAAGCAGGGAGCATGTGATGAGGTCACAAGGTCAAAGTTCATGCATTTGTTCACACTCCTGAACTGAATGTTTCCTCATTACCCATAATGCAGCGTGAGGGGTTAAAGATGATGGCCAAACAGGAACGCAGTTACATCATCACTCTCAGGAGCGTTAAAGATCCTTCATCATCATCATTATTACACTGAATATTAGAAACTCGGCTTTGTCTGAGAACTCCCACAATGCACTGCTGTTACACACACATGAGGTTATGCAGCGCTACAGGCTGCTGTTACAGGGTTAATCGAGTCTAGTGTGTTTATAAAGTCGGTTATTATAACGTCATTACGGTGTATATTACAGTTAATACGGTACAGGACAGTTATTACACTGCAGGTTATGTCGTTATTATAATGTAATTACAGCACATGTAGTTATTACATGGTTAAACAGCGGTTATAATTACCCCGAGTCTATCGGAGCAGGTCTCGACTCTGAGAGGAGACCCAGGAAATGGCCCTGCGCAGAACACCAGGGGGCGCTATAACTTGAAGCGGGGGAGAGGAGAATTCAGGCCCAGGGGATTCTGGGTAATGAAGGCACTTGGAGCTTTTGGAGCGCAGAAGCGGAGCTTTAAGAGCCAGGAGGTGGTGCAGCGCTAAACCAGGACGGAGAGGAGGAGTGTGAGGGCGAGAGGAAGAGCACAGAGATCACATCGACACCTCAATACAGGACTGAAGTGTGTGTGTGAAAAGAAAACTAAACTTATTTGGTAAAATTTGCTGCTTATAAGTTTGAAAGAAAGTTTCAGAGGAATAAAAGTGAGAAGAATCACAGAGACCCGAGTGTCGTCTTCAACGTCAGCGTTACGCGAGTCAGATCTAAATATCACTCGGGAAAGGAAAAAAGTTTAAAGTTTAAGAGTGTGTGGAGCATCATGATCACCTTTGGGTTTTCCAGCTGGAGGATGTTTCGAGACGCTCTGCATGGCCTGCTTCTTCTGCAGGTCTGTGATGGAAAATCCTGTGAGGAGAGAAAATATTTCTGTGTAAACCACCGTGATCTCACTCACAGGCAGAGAACGCATTCTGATTGGCTAGCTGAGAAAGAAACAGGAAGTAAACATTGTTTATCCAGTAAAAATGTAATGCACAACGCCTCTGCTTTCTGTCTCACCCGTGTCTCTGTCATGTCGGACCTGCTGTCTCTCGTCTGCGAAGGCTCGGAGCCAGCGCTGCTTCAGCTCGGGTTTTTTAGCGCACAGGAGGTGAATCTCTGCTCCGTCTGGAGACACTAACTTCAGCGCGTTCTTCACCGTCACGTTCAGATCTTTATCTTTTCCATCTTCTACATCCAGCACCTCCATCTGGTCCATGTCCAGGCGTCCTTTATAATATAAAATGTCCCTCCGGAGCAGGTCCTGGACATCAAACAGCATTTTAATGCAATAATGGTTTGAAATTTAGAGTTGGAGCCGTAAATGTAATGTATGTTTTGTACATTTGTGTGAGTGATGGAAGCAGTGATGAGCCTGTGAGCTCTGTCCATACGCAACATTGTGACGGGAACAGAGAGACTTCCTGTGCTCACCTTTTTGCAGAAGACCAGCTGATGATCGAAAAGGAAGAACATGCGCTGCTGCCCCTTGGCCTGAGGCTGAGAGATTTTGGTTAAATCTCCAGAGAAAATCAGATCAGAGCTCCGACTCAGAACGTCCTCACCCTGTGCACGATCAGACAGAAACCTGTAATTAAGCTCCTTACAGGTTCCTACAGTACAGTTTAATAAACAACTGTACAGTAAAGTACAGTACAGTACAATAAGGTAGAATACAATAAACTACACTGCAGCAATGACAGTAGAGTAAACTACACTAAAGTAAATTACAGTACAGTAAAGTACAATAAACTACACTACAGCACAGTACAACTGTACAGTAAAGACTACACTAGACTACAGTACAGTGACATACACTACAGTAAAGTACACTAGAGTAAAGTACAGTAGGGTGCACTGCGGCGCCGGGTCTGTGAGCTGCTCCCGGGTTTGATGGAGTGATGATCTATACCTCCCAGTCCTCGATGGAGCTCTGCCACTGTGCAATTTTGTCGATATTTTCCAGGCGGCGTTTCTTCTCGTTGATCAGCCGAGCCACGTTCTTCATGGCGTTTAAAGCAGCTTCCACATCTTTATAATCTCTGAACAGCAACATGAACAACACGTTACACACATACACACACACACACATTCTATGATAAAGCTCTATACATTTCTGGGTCTGAAGTTGGACTTCATATAAACACGTTCCTCAGATCATCCAAACAAAACACCATTTAACACCATGTGATCCTCTTACACAAAACACTTCTGGATTATAATAAATAAATAAACCATTAAACTGTTGATAAATAAGCAGTAAGGCATTAATAATATTTAATATCATCTCAACTGATGTGAAAGTTTAAAAAATGGAAATTGACTATGTAAAAAATTTAAATAGCAACACAATAAAAGTAACAACAATAATATAATTTTTCATATACAGGACATTCTACACAGGAAATAACTCGTGTCTTATTTACAGTTTTACTTCCCAATAATTTTACACAGATCTGTGGTTTGTAAAGATATGTGTGTGTTTATGAAGATGTACATGCTGTGTGTGTGTACCTGTGCTGGGGGTTGGTGTATTTGAGGAGCTCGGCGAGCTGTAGAGGATATTTGCAGATTTTCTGCACAGGTGTGAGCAAAAAGCCGTCGAGCGAGATGTCGATCATCTTCTGCAGCAGACGACAAGCCTCGAAGAAAAACACGTACTTCTTCATCTTCATCAGCCTGGAGATCTGGACGCAGGCGTTGGGGTGGTTGTTACAGTACTCCGAGTAGATCTGGAAATCGGTTTGCTGGAAACAAAACAGAGAGGAGAGGACGAAGACCATGAGGAGGAGGATTTATAACATGTTAATTAAAGGTTAATTACTAGAGTGTGAGGTTCCGCTCCATAATACACAAACACATTGTTGCAGTAGGAAGGACAAGTGTTTTACAGTCTCTAATTAGTGTGCAGACAAATAAACAGTTAACATATTCAAGGAAGTAGACAGACGGACAGACAGACGTTGTGTGTTGCGTGGGAAAGCAGACAGACAGGTGTCTTACGTTCTCCAGGAAGCAGGAGCCGATCTCGCTCAGGTGTGGATGATCTTTGTTGTATTTTTTCTCCAGTGCTTTGAGAAATTTCTTTTGGAAGCGATACAGTTCGTCGATGTTCCCGAAGATGGTCCTGAGCTGCTCCTCTGTGAACATGTCGGTCCGTTTGCGACACTGTTTAATGTAGCCCTGAGGAACAAAAGACAAAAAACTAACCATGAATAGAATGTGGAACCTTAGAAAACCTAAAAACAAAAAAAAAAAAGTAATAATAATAATCTGAGAATCTTATCCCGAGCTTCCAGATCAGTTCTGAGGTCACAATATAAAGTCCTGCACTGAGACAGTGGTGGAATTAAAGGTTCAGTTACATGTGTTAGTGCTGTCTACTCCCAGCACACCTGATTTAAATAATCAACTAATTAACAGCCTTTCATTGATTAGAGTGGGTGTGGCAGACCCGGAGAACACTAATATATGCAGCTGAGGGTGTTCTACTGGAATAAGGTTCAGATCCCCTGTGCTGGGTGAAAAGGTGGAGCTTTGTAACTTGACAGGAAGCATGACTGTCGAGTGAGTGGACACGCCCCTTTCTCCTGATTGGTTGGTTAGAGGAGCACACTGACCTCACAGATGTCCTTCAGGTGTTTGATGTAGTCTCTCTCTGTGCTCATGATCTCGTTAATCACGTTCGCCCGCATCTGCTCTTTACAGGGTAACCCAGGCCCACATGACCCGCCCACCCCCACACCCCCGCTCTCCCCCGCCCCCTGAACCACATCGTCCTCCAGGGGCTCGTCCTGATTCACACGCAACTGAAACACACACACACACACACACACACACGCACATAATAGAAGTCAGAGACAGACAGAGAAAGAGGCACAAAAACAGTACAACTAAGAGGCAATAAGCAGATATACAGTGCCTTGCAAAAGTATTCACACCCCTTGAACTTTTCCACATTTTGTCACGTTACAACCAAAAACATAAATGTATTTTATTGGGATTTTATGTGACAGACCAACACAAAGTGCCACATAATTATGAAGTGGAAGGAAAATGATGAATGTTTTTTTTTTTTTTTTTTCAAAACAATTATCGGAAAAGTCCAAAGGGTGTGAATACTTTTGCAAGGGACTTTAGAAAGTAAACAAAGAGTAACAAATGAGAAATCTTATAAAGTAATTAACTGTATAAAATATAATTTCATGTAATAAATATATAAACCAAATATGCAACGTTAATTAATTAAAATTAATTAATTAAATGTTTCCTTTTAAGTAAATAACCAATATGACATGTAAAATTGATGTCATCATAATGATGTCATACTTAGATTTTTCTTCCTAAACTCTGACTGCGTTTTAAATTAAATAATTAAATAAATAGATAAATAAATAAATAAATAAATGATATCCTACTCTGACGAAGCTGGCGGGGAACCACCCCTCGCCCTCCTGCACCCGCCCCCACCACCACTCCTTATTGGTGGCGTCCACGACCTCGATGACGTCTCCGGCCTTAAAGCCGAGCTCCTGGTCGTCCATGGTAACGTGATCCCACAGAGCCTCGGCGCAAACGCTGCCATCGCTGATCAGCTGCACGAGGAAAGAAATCACACACACACACAGGGACCGTTTACACATACACTAATCACCACACACACACATTTACACTAAACACACACACAATCATGTATATGTTTACACTTAAACTAGTCACACTCACGATTATGTACATTTACACTAATTAGCATCCTTGCTAATGGCCAAGTGATGTCATGAGCTGATGTGCTAATGTGTTAGCAAGCTGGAGTGGTTGTGAATGCAATAACAATCAGCACACAGGAAGTAAACACCAAACCCTGACTCATATCACTACAGCCTGCTCTCTCTCTCTCTCTCTCTCTCTCCCCATCACACTCACTCATTCTCGGTTACGTTACCTGCACTGCGCAGGCTTCCATCCACACAACGTGAACGAGAGAAGGTCTTTCCCTCTCTCTCATCGCCCTCCTCCCTCTCACTGACCCCCTCCCTCTCTTTCTCTCCTCTCTTCCTCTTCCTCGTCCATACTTTCCTCCACTTCTGCTGTTCCGTTTCCTCCTCATTGTCTTCCATTACCTCGATCCCTCTTTCATTCCCGTCTTTCTTTTTCAATCCCACATCCTCCTTTAGTTATTCTTTCCACTCCTCATTTTCTGCCTTCCTTTTTTCTTTCTGCACATCCTTCTTTCTTCTGCCTCTTTTCCTCACCTCCTACACAACCTCAGTAATTCTGCCCATTCTATCCGTCCTCTTTCTTTTCCCCCTTATCTACACGTTGGATCCTCCCTTTTCCCATCCTCTACCCTTCTTTACTTTCAATTCCTCCTTCACTTCTTCCCCCTCTCCTCTCCTTCCTGTTGCTCTTCCTCTCCCTCTCTCCTTCCTCTCCCTCTCTCCTTCACTAGAACGCCAGCAGGAACATCAGCACCACGTTGATGATGGCGAGGAGCATCATGATGAAGAACACCACCACTCTCTGTGCCTCCGGACTCAGGTTGCAGTGTAAAAAAAAGTCTCCGGCGTGCTGACGCCGAGCCATGATGTCACACACACACACACACACACACACACAGGTGCACTCGGACCCAGAGACACTCGAGGATATTCCACGTTTACATTTCCTTGTTCTCTCTTTCTTCCACGTTGCTTCCCATCGCTCCCTCGTTCTTTCTCTTCCTCCTCCTCCTCCTCTGCTGCTCGTCTCTCGCTCCCTGTCCCTCTCTCCCCTCCTCCGCTGCCACAGAGCCGCTCACACACTCATCTCTCCAAATCCCTCTGATCTGCTTAGCGAAGCTTCTTCTGTGCTCAGCCACAAAGATTAATCTGTCTATATATCTACCAATACATCCATCCCTCCATCCCTCCATCTCTCTCAATGGCTTGTTCCTTTTTCCTGTTTTTTTTTCTTCTCTTTTATCTCCCTCAGCCAATCAGACAGCAGGGCTGCGAGGCGTATCCTAGAAACCAGAGTAATGGAGGTCAGGCATAGCGGAGGGGGAGATGGAGCTGTCTCTCTCTCTCTCTCTCTCTCTCTCACACACACACACACACAACCAGCTGCACCTCTGTCACATCCGGAGTCCCTCATTGGTGGCTTCAGGTGACTATCCCCTGTGACCCCGCCCACATCATATACCATGTTCATGCAATGAATGTTAAAGATGAAGGAGCGTTACGGGATTACAGCACTCGCATCTATTCACCTCCTCATCTGTCTGTCTCCCACACAGTGTCTCTCTCCCTCTCTCTGTCTCTCTCTCTCAGTCTGTCTGTCTTTTGTTTCTGTTTTCCTCTCCATCATTATCATGTTATTATTATTATTATTATTTATTAATATGATTTACTATTATTTCTACTACACGCTGTTTTTCTCTCCTTTATACAGCAGAATGTTTTATTTCTCTGACACACACACACAAACACACACACACACACACACACACAATCCCTTGTGTGTGAAATCTTATTTACACTTTAATATCAGCAGAATAATCACAAAATTTTATTAGAGAATTAATTCTGCTCTCTAACACCCGGCATACTATTCCTGCTCTCAGCCAATCAGAACACACCGTACCACGGTCGTCCAATCACTGCGCACCGTACCGCTCTCAGCCAATCAGAACACTGTGAGTGTATGACAGCAGCAGGGGTTTTATAAATGTGGGTGTGTTTATGATAGGGGTCGTAAAGCATCAGAGTGGGTGTGACTCCATTTATGGTGGAGTGTATGATGGTGGGCGGAGCCTGTTACCTCATTAATAGCGAGTTGCTCTCCTCCTCCTAAACGATTGGCAGAAATGTGGAAGTCGTTGTAAAGCTCGTCTTCACTTCCCACCTCATCACCTGATTTATCCTGAGGTCCATCAGTGATCACCAACGCTGTGGACACACACACACACACACACTATAATCGTTCTGAAACAGAAACAGTTGTGTGTGTGTGTGCGAGGCGATCTTCACACAGCACACACTCTGTCCTCTCCTTATTCTCTCCTCAGTTTAACTTCCTTCAGGTCTCTGTTTTTCTCCTTGTTACAGAATGAAAGTGTAAAAATTAAACCATCCACATTATTAATGTTTATTGATTGATTAGGCCGTGTTGATTAGATAACAGACTTAGTGTTTATTTCTCATCTCTCAGAAGCAGAAAACCCCTTAAACCCGAAACAGAAACCACCCCCCACCCCCACACGGGGCCGAGGCCGTGACGCCTCAGACGCGCTTCTCAGAGACGTGTCCGTGTTTCCGACACGCAGACGGACTGGAGACGAATACCGAAAGCAGAAGCGACGGCGTCTGCACTTCCTGTGGTGTTTTTCACACTTCACCCCCGACCACACGTCTGTGTCAGTTCCACTAAACGCTGGGTTACAGCCAGGGGACGTTCCTGGAAACCGCCTTAACCGTCAGAATAAAAGAATTCTGAGCGTCCTCTGGGTGAGGATGATGAAGCTCATGGGTAACTCGACCCTGCAGCCTCCTGTGTGGAGCGCTGCGCTGTTTCACGTACACGCTAACCTCAGTGACCTCTGAATCACTTCTACACGTTACACACTGCTCACACACCTCAGCACAACAGGATTCAGGTCTCCACTTCACACTCATCAGCACTCGCACTTAAACCGGATCATTCAGAACCTGCCGTGTCCTCGTCCTCAGAACAGTTTAGATATTATTCGTTTTTATAAACATATACAGGATTGTGCAGTGCAGAGTGTAATATTCTTTTTTCAGCACAAAATAGACAAAATGATGAACTGAATTTTATTAATTTTAAACAGCTACACAAACATGACTGAACAAAAAATTTTAAAAATGGGTCACAGGCAAAGAAATAGCACAGAGACGCATGATCACGTGTAACATAATAATAATAATAATAATAATAATATGCTTATTTTCAGAGTTCCACATTTTTGCGACTTCATTCCCGTATTCCAGTAGCAGTAAAATTGACCTTTTGTAAAGTAACAGTAACTTTTATTCTACCTGACGTATCCGAAAACACAAATACACAGAAGTCTGAAGCCTCTCCTGTTAACACACACCGGCAAGGCTTCCATATAAACACATAGTTTTGAATAGTTATTGCCCTGTGCTGTTTTGCTGGCATGTATCTGTACCATTTGGGTTTTAAGGGTTTTAAGTAAACATGCTTCCTCTATTTAGTCGTTTATTCTTTTATTTTATTCATATCAAATTCTTTTGAAATGCTTTCATTACTATTTATTTCACTAGGCTCTGTTTCTTAAATACAATGTCACTTTATTTTTATTAGTGCTTTCTGTTTCATCACTTTTGATCATTTTGTTGTTCTCTACTATAAATAATCTTCATCATCTCTCATTTACAAGCCCCGTCTCCAGACTTTAGGCCACACCCCCACCTGACTCTGTTCTAGGGAAGAAAGTGTTTTTCACTGTGATGTCACACTGTTCACGTTTATAGACATCAGTGTGTCCTACAGGGTCAAACAATACATCTGTCACACGCGCACACACACACGCACACACACGCGCACACACACACACAGTGCCACTTCCTGGGGCACTGAGGACACGACACTGAGCTGAACGGCGGTTGTGAAATCGGGCCGTGTGTCTCAGCTCACACTTTACTAAAAATAACTCAGAACGAGAAAGAAAACAAAACCCAGAGGAAGATGAAGATTAACGAGCAGCCGTCTGAGACGCCGCTGGTGTGTCTGTCACCATGACAACCTGGACTGAGCGTTTAAAGGATTGGTCGCGTCCCAGTTTGGCACCTAGTGTAACGACTCGTCGCCTTGTTTACATAAATTAGCAGTGAACATGTGCTAACAGGCCGAGCCGCTAATGAGGAACAAATCAGTCTGGGAGACACAATCGTCTCCGTCCGTCTGTTTGTCTGTCTGCACCAGACACTATATTTACAATATTTTATGTTTATAAAAAGAGAAAAACGTTCAAAAGGTTTGCTATCGAGCATCAGATAAATTAACATATGGAATGTCAGGTAGCGTTCTTAGCAACACAAGCTAAATTTCTCCACCCCTGACCGCCGAGGTTATGATGATGATGATAATGATGAAGCAGTGACGTGTGTGTGTGTGTGTGTGTGTGTAGATAAACCAGTAGTTATATGTCAGTAGATCAGTGTGGTAGTGGAGTGTTAAACATGTGTGCAACACGCTGCAGGTATGGGTGAGTGAGTGTGAGCTCTGTGTGTGTGTGTGTGTGTGTGTGTGTGTGAGACGAGCAGAACTGCAGCGTTCACTCTGAGAGCCTCCTGCTCGCGCTCCAGCACGCTTCATTAGCTGGCACAGAGACATAAAAGCTATTAGTCGTGTTGTTCAGGTGGAAAAAAAAACATTGGGATGTGCGTGTGTGTTTACATTTTACACACACACACACACACACACACACACACACACACACACACACATAAATACCTCTGTAGCAGCATAGCACTTTATTGTCATAATAAACACTGTGATAAACACCGTCCTGAGCTCGTCACACTGGCTGCTGCTGCGGTGCTGAATCCTCAGTAACACACATCACTAACACTGTAACACTGTAGTACTGTAACACTGTAACACTAACACTGTAGTACTGTAACACTGTAACACTGTAGTACTGTAACACTGTAACACTAACACTGTACTGTAACACTGTAACACTGTAACACTAACACTGTACTGTAACACTGTAACACTGTAACACTAACACTGTACTGTAATTTGTTGACAATGTAATTTTGAAATGTGCTACTGTATTTGTAACATTGTCTAAAACACAGTGACTATGATACTGTAAGTTTATTACACTGTAAGCCTGTACAGTAACAACACTCATTCTGCTCTCATGCACATCAGGATAATTAATCCAAGAACGTCAAGATGTAAAAAACACTGCTGCTTAATAAGAAAGAATTAACATGTGTTTGTTTATTTATTTATTCATTTATTAATAAAGCCTTCACAGAAATTTTATCGTATTATTATTATTATTATTATTGAACTTGATGTTTAATGTAATACTATATTATCTTTATAATTATATTTATGAATTTATTTTATTATAGATTTTGCGTTTCAATGCTTCTTTATTGCATAAGGTTTTTTAAAAGTCTAAACAGTTCAGCAGCGCACGTTATCAGATGTGATTAAATATAAACTTTATGACAGACGCTCTGTTTTATTTTCTCTTTTGCAGCGAGTCCTGCTGTCTGTAAAACACTGAGCTTCATTATCTCCTAAATATTATTTATTATAATTTATTATAATTATATTCTCTTTATTCTACAGACACAGTGCAGCATTCAGAGAGAAGCAGAAACACAACAGAGCTACACAACTTCACACTCGACCACACAATGAACAAAAGAGGCAGAAAAAGTAAAATAAAGAGAGAGAGAGAGAGAGAGAGAGAGAGAGAGAGAGGGGCTGAAGTCAGGGACACTCCGGTGCGGTAGACGTGATGTAGGAGCGACACGGCCTTTAATTCTGACTTTCTGTTCTGAGATCAGCCTACTGCGGCCTGACTGACTGTGAATTTCTCACAATGTATTTGTGTGAAATTATATTTCTGTGACATTTTACATTTTGTACAGTTCTAACATTATGGACTTATTGAACATGACCCCTTTTACATAATTGATGACTTTCAACTTTGTTTACTTTTTATTTTAGGCTTTTTAAAAGTGTAAATTTCTCACAGTAACTTATAAATCATATTTGTATTTAAAAAATTATTTAATCATTTGTTTACATTTTTGTTAATGCTATAACATTAATATATTTTACTTTGCAATTTTAACAACTTTGTGCAAATGCACAAAAGTACAATTTTAAATGTTTTTTGTACCTTTTGTACAATTGGTCATTTTAAACATTTTTTACTGTAAACATGATATTTTACCTAATACAGTCATTTACAGTAAATTTCTATTATTACTACCTTTTCCACATTAATTGACATTACTGTTAACTATTTTTATTAGATATCATTTTGTAAAACTGTGTAAAATGGCCTTTAGTCCGTCCCTAGTGCACAAGACTAATGTTGGCTCAGTGCACCAGGACAGAAAGCAGGAACAAGAAACGTGTTAAAAACATGACCGTGGTACAGAGTGTTTATGGAGAGACCTGAGACCTGTCCGGACGCTTCAGGGGTTTAAACAATAAAAACAATCATAATTTCTGTAAAGAGGTAAATACATTTTTGTAAATAAAGAGACTGAAAGCTGAAACTCATCGAGTTCGAGTGTAAATTCTGCAATAAACACCAACATTATTTATTTATTCATTTTACGGAGGTTCTAGAGGATTTCATTTCATCTGAGAGCAACAAGGTAATGTTTATTCTATCTCTTGTCTCCACTCCCACCTGCACACACACACACACACACACACACACACACACACACACAAGAGCTCAACAATTTGCTCCATTCCCAATAACCTCCATGATCGTTTTTGACGACACCACACACACCCAACACTCTGACACCCACAGATCCGACCTGGGGGATTCGATCAGATCCTCACCAGGATACAGAGAGACACAGGGGCTCTTACCGTTGGTGGAGTGAAGACTTTCGAGGCTCCAGTAATGAGACATGACCGTCACCCCCCTAATGAGTCCCAAATCTGCTGCGGGGTCTGCATTCGGCCACACACACACACTCACTCAGACACACACACACACACACACTCAGACACACACACTCAGACACACACACTCACAGCTGAGGACGAGGAGGGCGGCTGCTCTTCAAGCAGTTACAGACTCCAGAGATGTGTGTGTGTGTGTGTGTGTGTGAGCAGGTGAATCACAGCGTCCACTCAATCGTTTCAAGCGTCAGAAACACCCGCGATGTCGCCTGCATCCTTCCTCCAGTCGCTCAGACACGCACACACACACACACACACACACGATCAAGCCTCTCCCTCCTTCACACACACACACACACACACAGATCCACAGCATCAGCTGGGCCCCACTGAGGAGACGCCGACACACGACTCACTCCAGATTGAGATGGAGCTCAACACACACACACACACACACACACACACACTGGTGACTGACACATCACCACAATAGAACTACAGGAGACGGCGGTGAGACTCTGCAGGTCTGTCTGAGTGTCGCTGCTGAAGCCCCGCCCCCTGTCTGTCCATCACAGTCCCCCTTCACGGAGCCCCTTCAGGGGGGGAGGAGACAATTTCACCCGCGAGCCCGAGACGCTGCTTCACACGTTACACGTTCGTCTTTGATCACGTCTCGTGCACGTCTAAACATCAGGGGGGAGCTCAGGCGCGCGCTGTAGTGTGTCTGCTCACCAGGCCGACTCGTGACTAGACACGGGAGCTGTCAATCATCCCCTAGTGCACGGACACGGAGTGGAAACACCGGCACACTGTAGAGCCGCGCGCTCAGGGACTCGACACAATGTTATTAATGTCGCACACAGTTTGACACGTGATTGGATATAATTACTGCAGTGTTTCAGCTGCAGTTAGGGGGGCGTGTCCTGTGTGTGGGGGGCGTGTCCTGCGGGCAGGGGAAAGATGGTGCATTAAAGGTCCTGTATCAAGACAACAACTAAGGAGGTCTAATGCCCGGGACATTATTAAACCCTCAACCTCACAGAAGTGATGTGGGCAGAAACACATCCTGTGTGTGTGTGTGTGTGTGTGTGTGTGTGTGATCACTTAAACGCTGTATTTACAGGATGTGTCAGACGCCCTTCTCCACAGCAGAGACTTACAGAAGTGCTCTGAAGTTAAAGACACACTGACACACTGTCCACTGGGTTAGTAGAAACACACACTGTGTCAGGTAGGATTTATTTAACTCATCACTTATTCTAAAAGGCAATGACGAAGATAACAAACAAAGACAGATAAACTAAACACAGTTACAGATATACCGATAAAAATAGACAGATAGCTTGTTATAAGACATAAACTTTATTTGTGTTTGAGAAAAAAAATGCCTAAATCATCTGATTATTATTATTATTATTATTATTATTATACACCATCCTCTTAATGTGCACACGTCTCCTTTAGACTACCTGTCTGTTCACCACTAATATACTAATTTATCACTACTATTACTGTATTATACTGTTTACATTAATAAACAGCAGTTACTGTTATAAATAAACATTTGTTTCTTTGAGTTAAAAATTATCTTTGTTATTTTTAATAAGTCTTATTTTTTTAAGATTATGTAAAGGAAAAAAATATTTAAAAACACAGGTGATCACAGGTAAATAGGCGTGGTGTGTATTTACTCAATTATTAATTGCTAAAAGCGCTATACAAATAAAATTGAATTGAATTGAATTGAATCATTGAGTGCGGCCGCCTGTGTGAGTGTGTGCACCGAGGGTCGGAGCAGACACGACTCTGCAGACAAAAACATGTGTGTGTATCACTTCAGTAATCCATCCATCTATCTAGAACCTCTGTAGTCCAAGCAGGGATTGTGGAGGCCGATAGTGACCACCGTATTTATTCCAATTTTGTACGACTGTGGTAGAACCTCCGGCCAACATTCAATTCACACACTTCAATATAATTCACAATTCACAAAGGGCAATTTGGGAACACCAATTATCCTAATCTGCATGTCTTTGGACTGTGGAGGAAACTGGAGTACCCCGAGGAAACCCAACAAACACAGGGAGAACAAGCAAACTCCACACACACACACTGACCTGAGGCAGTGCTAATTACTACGCCACCGCACCGCCACAGTAATCACTCACTCTCATTCTTACACACACACACACACACACACACACACACACACACACACACACACAGACAGGGTCACAGGGAACCGATTCGAGACAAGTGTGACCTGTGCTAGCCACGTCCTGAGTTAGCCATGTGCTAGCACTGTGCTAATTGCTAACCAGGTGCTAGCGGAGCGATGCGAGAGGGTCGACTCACTGTGCTGCATCACAAAGGTCACGGCGTGGGACAGAAATGTTATCCAGCAATAATAGAGTACTTGTGTCTTTGTCTCAAAGGAGCCTGTATCCCTTTCACACACACAAACACACACACATACACACACACACACCTACAGATGTGTTTACTCCATCAGTCTTTATACAGAGACAGACTGACAGAGGAACAGTGAGACAGATGGACAGAAAAGAAAAAAATAGTTAGATAACAGACCTTTAGACATACATACCCTGATTTAGACAGAGAGACAGACAGAAAGAGAGATACCCAGGGGAGACAGAGAGAGACACAAAGAGGTAGTGAGACAGATGCCAACACATGTGCTTACCAACAAATACTCACAGAAACTTGATTCTAATCATAATTTATGCATTTTCCGATTAAGTTATGCAACGTCCCACACAAATGCATAACCGGACGTTTAGATTCAATAATGAACTTAATTACAATGTATTAATTTACATTGATTGGTTAATTTTTTAATAAAGAAAATCAAGAAAACAAACATGTCCTGGCTGAGGTAGAACTGCAATACTGTGTTTCACCACAAATCCACAACATAACATTGACTCACTGTACAACACTCAGGAAAACTAGGGAGGAAACTGCAGTCAGCAACAACACAGAGGAATTTATTACCAAAACAAACCTGTTAAATGAAGTGTTTTTCTTCTTCTTCTTCTTCTTCTTTGTCTTTGGG
>JAQQZS010000018.1:22289669-22299968 GCA_030068045.1 Platyallabes tihoni | reverse complement strand
TCCATCACCAGAGCAAACAAAAAGGGGCTTAGAGCCGATCCTTGATGCAGACCCACCTCCACCTTGAACTCTTCTGTTAAAATGTCAAAATCAGTCTAAAGAAACAGGAGACGTCTGGCTTCCCTCAGCCTCCGGGAGAAAACACCAGTTATTACATATAAATATAAGCCTTTATTAATCACATGTACATTACTGCCTGGAGAAATGCTTTATTCTTCACATGTCCCAGCTATGTTAAGAGGCTGTGGTCAGAGCGCGGGGTAAGCCATGATACAGCGCCCCCTGGAGCAGATAAGGTTAAGTTCCTTGCTCAAGAGTCCATCAGCGGCCCCGTTTTCCACTAAGACAGTTCCAGAGTTAGTTTCGGAGCCGGTGCTCAATTTTGAACCAGTTCTGTATTTTTAGACGGCTAAAGCACCGGCCCTCAGGGAGAAAAACCCGGTTCCATGATGACACTTTGCTGGATCAGAACAAAGAACTGCTTACGTCAGGGGCTGGGGGCCGGATAATCAAGGCTCACTAAAGGATAGTGACCGCCATCTTTAAATTCAATATGCTGTAGGAAGCTCAAATGCTTTCTAAGTAATGATAAAGCCATGACATGAAGTAATAATATCTGCTCACGAAGACATGTTGAAGTTCGCCATTGTTGTTGTTGTGCTTGCCACTAGCAATTTGTTTGAGATTCTCACTATCATTGAAGCGATCATTGCTGGGAAAGTAGAGGCGTACACAGACATATACAGTGATGTAATGACATGACTATAGCCCATGGAAAAAAACAAAGCCAGTTCTTAGGAGGTTCGCTATTAAACAGCAGTAGCACCAGACATAAACTAGCACATGGTTCACTTTGGTGGAGCTTGAACCACTAACCTTCAGCAACTGAGAGCCTTAATATATCCTCATTATTAGGTACTCCGATACACACAAACAGGCGGCACACACTACAGGCTGTAAGCCAAAAAAGACACTGTTTTTGATTCTGTCGCCCCCTATTGGACAGTCAATCTAAGACAGAAGACAATATTTATGTTCTATTATGATGTAACATCACTAATATCTCCAAAGTTTAAGAAAATAAATATTCTATAGATTCTTAATTTATAATAAAACCCCACTAGACTTTATTCTCATAAATGTCCTACACGGTACGAGCATGTCACTGAGACCGTGCTTTAATCCCAGTGTGGAGTGTGTTTATGTCAGTGCATGGGGAGTCACACTGTCAGTCCAATACAAAGTCTCAGGAACCAATCACAAATCACAAAAAACATTTTACTTTATCCTCACCTGAGAATGAAACTGGGCGTGGCCAGTGAAGACAATCGAGTCCAATGGGAGTGCTCTGAGAGAAGAAGTGATCTTTAAGGGACATGGAGGACTGCTGTGCAGAAGTGAAGGACAGTATCATCCCCACCTGGGCATTAGGGGAAAAATCACCAACAGCTTTTACAACTGAATAATTATAAAACACTGCATCTGATTTATAAGATATAATCATCTGTACATTAAGTGGTACAGTGATGTCTCTCTCTCTGTCTGTTGAGTTTGATCAAAATCCAAGAAAATCCTATAAAACAGCCATGCCATGTCCAGAGGAAGAACAGAAAAGGAGAAACAGGAAGTTCATGGTTTGCAGTGACGATGATGAGTACCGAGAAACCTGAAGCAGGATCTTACAATGTAAAACAATTTCAATACACGGGAAAAAAGGTGTATGGAGAGATAGACAGACAGCCAGGCAGACAGACAGATCCGAGCCACTACAGGACCAGTGTAACCGTGCTCTGGAGGAAGTGAAACAGGAAGTAGAAAAGCAGAAATAAGACAGATGTCCAGGAGCAGGAAAGTTCCAGGAAATAAGTTCTCTCGTTCTTGAGCTTCTTACTTTCTGCTGCTCCTCAGACGTCATGCTCAGCGTCCCAAGGCTCCTCTGCATCACGGCCTTCATCTTCGGCACCTCCCGGAACTCCCCGAGCCCCTCGTCTGAGCACGAGCGCTTCTCTATCTTGGCCTTCAAACTGTCAGTGATTTTTCTCTCCTGAGTGTAATCGGCCGCCGTTTCTCCGATCTCCTGCAGAGGTGAACTCCAGCTGCAGAGGTCTGAGAGGGGTCTGGGTCGGAGCACACGCCGGTCGCTTCTTTTGACACGGAGCACAGAGGAAGACGACTGAAGAGAGGATTTACAGCCATCCTGTCCAGGCTTTCAAGTGGACAATCAAAAAAAAAGTGACCAAATTATTGAACAAAGATAAACCTGCGTAATCGCTACTATGGTGATGTTGGCTTTAAGCATACGCTTATTTAGTACTAACGTTTTTCTGAGACTGATTTCTGGTCTTCCGATGTATGAAACATAAAGAATTTAATTGAAAGAGTCAATGTACGACAAAACCTTTCATTTATTTATATAATATTTAGGGAAAGTGAGTACAGTGTTAGTGTTAAACCTGTCAAGTTTTCTGCCATCATAAAGACTGGTGAGGGAATGAGTGTTTATTGCTGTATAACCTAAGTGAGAACAGGAAGTAATGTGTTTCATAAATGTTATTAAATATTAAATATGACTAGAGACAGATACAGTCTGAGGTGTCACTGATGCTAATATATAAAAGAAATAAAACACTTTCAGGGGCAAATAAATCGCATGATTCCTCACTACCACATAATCATAAAGACTCACCTCAGACTCTGTGGTTGAGCTGCTGGACACCAGGCTGGCTTGAGATTGGTTGTCTGAGTTGCTGCTTTCAACTAAGTACTCAGAATCGAGTCGTGTTGCCCTTTGCACAATTCGCCTTTGTGAACCCTCTGACTGTCCCTCTAAACTCGGACCCTCACCCAGCGAGCACAAGGAGGTAGCAACAGATTTTGAGGGGTAGCGGAAGCTGCTCCTTTGGCTCCAAACCCCAGGATTTTGTGGTTTAGGAGTGATTGGCTTACTGGGAGTATCAAGACTTTCAAAGGAACCTAGGGATCTTGTAAAGGATGAAGAAGCAAGAGCAAAAGCACTAGGGTGCATCAGTGTCTCTGTAATGTTCTCAGATCTTTGGACAGTCTCAAAAACATCACAGTGTTTACCAAGGCGATTAGATAGTGTATCCCCCTCAGCAAGCTCCGCCTCAGGTCCGGACGCTAGTACGCCAGGGTGTGATGTGCTTTTCCAATCCTCCTGGCAGCTCTGGAATCCCTGAGGATCTGGATAGTCCTCGGTTAATCCAGACACAAAGTCACGCTGAAGACCACGTCTAGACTTGGTACCACTTGGTCCAGGAAGAGAGCAAGTTCTCTTTAGCAGCTCGGCCTCTTTAGATGCTTTCTTCTTTTTCCAAGACTGCCTGGATTTTGTATCCCGGTTCAGCATGTTGGAATCCTGTTGTTTGTCTTTTTCACCAGTTCGGACCTCGAAGAAGCTCGACAGAGACCTCTGAGCCAGAGCAAGCTTCATGAGGAAGTTCTCGCCATTCTTGCTTTTCTTTTGGAGATTAAACACAGGTTGAATCTGCACTCGCTCACTGTTATAGTAACACTGCTGTGTATTTTTGGAACTGGATGTGGATTTGGGTTGTCCATTGCAGGATACACCAAGGGCTTTCCCTGTGGTGTCACTAGATTGATCCTCGTATTTTGTCACAAGATCTGCAGCAGGATTATAGTTAGGTAGCTGGTTATTTTCCTGTTCAACCTCAGGAGGTATTTTTGTCTCTGGCTCAACCTGGAGTTCATGCTTGACCTCTCTCTTGCTTTTGCGGAAAGAAGGGATTCTTGTGAACATAGAGAACCTTGAGCTTTTTCCTGCAGACATGCTCTTGGTTTCCTTACTCTTTTGGATGCTGTCGGTGGAGGTAGAGCTGCTTTCTGTTGGGCTCTGACTGGTACGTTCAACTTTGTTATTTATGGTGACAAAGTCGTGATCTTGAGATGTGTAATTAGGAAGACCATCAACACCTTCAAACTCATTTGTCAAACAAGTGGTGTCTACATGATAGGGTTTATCATAAGCTACTTTCACAGACCTGACATTGTATTGCATATCATTTTGATCACTGTTCACAGATGACACAAGATCCTTCTGTTCTCCATTCAAACCATCTGAGGTCTCCTGAGGTCGCTCTGACTCCATAATCTGCTGAATCTCTGAATCTGACATTGAACCAATGCTAGAATCGATAAAAGGGAAACTCTGGAACTGTAGAAAATCTGGACAGTAAGGTTCAGTTTCAAATTCATTATTTCCTAATCCATGAGTAACACTGGTTGAGGCAGAGTGAGGCAGCAGGCTTTGCTCTTGGAACATTTTCTGATATAGTGGCGCCTTTTCAGAAATAGCTTGTGAAAACTCTGAACTTTGACCACTGAAAGGAACCAGTCCACATTGAGCTTCCTCCAACAGGTAATCTTTTCCAAAGATTTTCTCCTGGGAACCATCAACTACACCAAGAGCATTTAAAATATCCCTTTTGGAATCCATCATAACTGTGTCAGGATTCTCAAAGCAGCTGGCAGAATTGTCTGATAAATTTGAAAACACGCCCAAAGGACCATCTTGCACCGATGGACGTGTGTGACACCAGAGCTCGTGTTCTAGTATGGAGCTCGGTGAAGTGTGCAGAGTCTCAGGTGTGTGCTGCTTTGTATTATTGTTAGTGTCTGAACCCTGAGATGTGGCAGAATGCAGCAAGGTTTTTAAACCAGTGTTTGCTTGATTGCAGTAATCACCGTATGAAATTCTAACTTCCTGCTCTTTTGCACAGACCTGGTCTCCTTGGAGGGGCTGTTTGGTACATTTTGTCGCATTAACGGAATGTAAAGGAATTGGTTCTTTAAAGAAAACCTCAACTGGACCAGGAGGGTGTTCTGAAACATTTCCTTGAGAATAAACAACACTTTGTGATTCTTTACCAGCTGAAAACAGCATGGCATAAGAGTCGATGTCACCTGAGTTATCTGAATAAATGACCTCCTGTTCCTTCTGGGGTTTGGCAGTGAATTCCTTCACACTGCATGGGTTTTGCAGGAATTGCAGGTTTAACAAATCATCTAAATCATTAGACCATCTTTCAGTTTCATCGTTGTTCAAACCCAAATCCAAAGTTTCTTTACTGATCACTGGAACATAAGGCTCTGAAATGAAACCATCAACATACAACAGACTTGAGGAACCTTCCTCTGCTGAACAATCATCACCATCTTTAAAAGCAGAATAACTGTTGATGTTAAGATTTGAAACCTGCTCCTGATCATTTTGGAGAGATGATGCACCTTCAGGTTGAAGCCCAGATCCATCACAAGACTGAACACAAGAACATCCTTTCATTAATGGAACCATGAACGTCTTAGCATCTACTGATGAATCAACAAACATCTTACTATTTATGTCTAAAGGGTTAACCCAACTTTCATCAATCTGCCCTAAAGGCTCTATCATATCTGTGGTCATTTTGAAAACTGGGATATTCTCCATTTTACTTTTGCTATCAGATTGTTCTTCATTTCTACCTACACCAGTTAAATCAGATGCATTCTCTAAATAAAGCTCTGCTTCACTTCTTTCTCCAACTGGTGGTGCAAGGGTGTGTTTAGAAATGTTAAAAAGTTGTGAACTGATCAAATCTGTCTTGGACATGCTAGCTTGAGAGAAGGAAGGAAGCCCATCTTCTTTAGAAGATAATCGATTAACAATTTCTGTATTCTGCAGATCGTCTGACGTTACTACACTGCAGTCATTCTCCAGTGGTACCAAGTGCTGGTCCACATTCATGTTCATCTCTAGATTTCTGATGTAAGGAGAGCTTTTAGGAGAACAAAAATCAAGTTGCTGTTTAGCAACAGCACTAAGATCAGACCTGCTGTCCAACTGGGTCACAACGTCAGTTTGGTCAATCGACAGATCTGTATCAGAGATGCTAGACTGGGAGATGAAGGGAAGTCCGGCTTCCTTGAACAAGATCTCAGCCGTGTTTATTAATGGCACTACAAGTTCTTCTGTGTCTGTTTTTAATTGAAGACAACTATTATTTATTTCTAAATTAGATAAATAGAGATTTTTATAGTGTTGAGAAGAAGGATCTACAAGATCTCTGCTCGGACCACCTGATTCTGACTCGAGCTTTGTGTCACTTTGTTCAGTAGATGAAAGGTTATCTTTAGCTGTAAAAAGTTCTGCATCGTTCAAGTCTTTTGGTATTATGTTGGTGTGTAAGATAAAAGGAAGTCCAGCTTCCTCCAGAGACGACCAACATGCAGGTACATCATCTCCTGAATCTGCACTGACCTCTACTGCACAATTTTCCATTGGTACTTTAGTTTCTGCTTGAACACCATTCATCTGCTGATCATCATTAATGACTTCTGAAAAAGATGATTCCAGGTTTTCTAGGTTCCTAAGGTCAGGAGAACATGTAGGAGGACAATAATCCAGTTGATTGTTGCTTGCAATAACCAGTGTTGACAATTTTTCTAACTGGGGAGCTGCTTCACTTTCACAGGTGAGCTCAGGTGGTTTTACAGAGGTAGGAAAAAGTTGTGAATTTACCAAACCTGGGTCAGATATATTAGCATTAGAGACAGAATAAAGTCCAGCTTCATTGGAGACCTTCTTAGTAGATAAACCATCTGCAGAATTATCATCAAGAATTATCACCCTGCACTCTCTTGGCAGAGTTTCTATGAAATGTTCTCCATCTGTGTTCATCACCCGACAAATGCTCTTTTCTTCTGATTGAGAAGACACCACAGTTGCAAGTTCAGGAGATTGGTCAGAAAAAGAAATGCTTGTAGCATCTAAACCAGAAGTGCTGCATAACTGAGCGGCAGCTTCACTTCTTCCAGTCAGTGCAAGTGTCTCTTTAGAAGGTACCAAAAGTTGTGAATCTGTTAAGTTTTTTGAAGACACGCTAGTTTGTGAGATGATCAAAAATCCAGCTTCCTCAAGAGATGAACAATTCAAAACTTCCTCATACTTGGAGTCATCTAAGCTAATTGCACTGGAGACACCTTCCATGAGTTCCTCTCCTTGAATGGTCACTTCCAGATCATCATTCTTTCCTTCTGAATGCGAAGAGTTGAGGTTTCTGGCGACGCTAATGTGTACAGAAGAAGAAAAGTCCATAATGTCTGAATCTGGGGTGCTAAGGTGTTTTGCTTCACATCGCTCATTGAAGGAATCTGTGTTGGACATGCAAGCTTGGGGGATGGAAGGAAGTCCAGTTTCCTCTGGAAATAATCGATGAACTAGTTCTGCATTCTCTAGATCATCTGAAATTACCATGCTGAAGTTATTATCCAGTGGTACCATGTGCTGCTCTACATCCATGTTCATCTCCAGACCATTGTTCTTTCTATCTGGAGAAGAGCAGCTCAGATTCCTGATGTCAGGAGAGCTTTTAGGAGAAGGAAAGATGATACCATGAGCTACGTGATTCCTTTTAGCAGTGAACACTGAAGTGTTGTTTAACTCTGGTGCTGATGTACTTCTGTAGATAAGCCTAGGTGTTTCTTCAGGAATTGTGAGAAGTTGTGGATCTAACAAACCAGGGACAGGAACAGCAGCCTGAGAGGTGGAAGGAAGTCCAGCTTCCTCAAGGGATGAAACATTTAGATCTTCGTCACACCCTGAATGCAGATTGCTGAGGTCAGGAGAGTTTTCATGAAAAGAACATGTTCCATGATATGTGCTTAAATCAGGAGTTTGTTCTAACTGAGGTGCTGATTCACTTCTGTCAGTCAGTGTAGGTCCTTCTTCAGATGTAGCTTGAGAAATGGAAGGAAGTCCAGCTTCCTCTGACACAAGCTCAGGAAATGAATGAAGCCCTGAATCATCTGCAATCTTTACATCTGAGTCATTGGCTAATAGTGTCATGAGTTGCTCTTTGCCAGTGTTTATCTCAAGAACATCACTCAAACTTTCTGAATGAGAAGAGTCCAGTTTACTGAGGGATTTAGAAGGAAAAACATCCACAACTAAATCTGAACCTATCAAGCCTCCTGATGATGTGCTGGACTGCAGGATGGAAGGAAGTCTAGCCTTCTCAGATGGTGACGAATCTCCAGCTTCATCACACAACGAAGCATCTAAAATCCCTGCACTGCACCTGTCTTCCACTTTTACCACGAATTCCTTAGACGTTGTGAAAAGATCTGAGTCTTGTGGTGTGTGGAAGATGCAAGTGTCTGTAAAAGAAGGAAATCCAGTTTCCTTGAAAACTGCACATCCTGAACCTGAGTCCAAATTCGTCACACTGCACTCGCTTCCTGACGGGAACATGAGGTCCTCTCCAACCGTGTTCATCTGTGAAACGTCAAAGACTCCATGATGACCTTCTGAGTCCTGCTTTCTGAGGCCAGGAGAAGAAAAGTTCTCATGATCTTCAGTACAATCCGAGGATGTGTTGCTATGCCACGAGCGTGTCTCAAAATACTCCTCCATCATGTCCAGAGCTTCTTCCTGCGCTGGTTCACTCCGAACATCTGCACGCTCCTCCTGGAGAGAGTCCACATCTTCTGTAGCAGAGTTCCTGACAGCTGGAGTCTACAAGGAGAAAGAGAAGAGATTTAGTTCATCACTTTGAAACCTCCAATTTTAAAAAGAAAGCAAGCATAGACTGAGACAAATGTCCTAACACAACTCCAGCCTTTGTCTCCTTAGTTGTTGTCTTTGCTTGGTGTTGATGTGGCTCGCGCTGGTATTTTTTATAAAGACGTGCATTAAGATACTGAGGTTTCCCGGAGCACTGAATGTTAAAAATGGTGAAAAACTCATTGATAGTTTGATGAAACTACAAGCTGAATCATGCAATTATCCCACCCATTAACACACACACACACACACACACACACACACACACACACACACACACACACACAAAGCTATGACATAGAGAACAAAAACAGCTGCACAAAATGCAGGTACAGGCACACACTTGTACCACACACACACACCAGTCAGAGGATGTGCACCGAGGCGGACGACAGCACCGGAACACCACGCCTGGCAACGGGCCACTCTGAGCCGCTCTACATACGCCTGGAGCGACATTACACACTGCGGTTCTACACACAGGAGTCAGGTCCAACTGTCTGGTTGCCAGATCTGAATCACAGAGACGCATCAAAATCACTATACGGCCATATCCCACACTCCAGATCTGGCAACGGACACAGAGAAACTCCTCTCGCCCCCTTTCTCCTCCAGCGGCTCTGATTCTCCTCGTGTGAATTTTTATTGAGGTTCGTTTTATTTCCTGCTGCTTTTACTGGAAAAACAGACAAGTGTCATTTTCAGGGTGAAACAATAAATGTTGGCCTTTAATTTCAAAAACAAAATATATGAGCGGGCCCAAGCACCCTGTGCCATCGCCACCCCGGGCGCACCACATAACCTGTGTGTTTCTTGAGCATGTTAAGACCTACAAAAAGACATCGCTGCCCAGGTGCACCGCACTAAGTGCACACTGTTTACTTTGGTTATCTTTGTATAATGTTAAAAATTGTTTAATTTCAATCCTTTAATCCCCATGTGTGTGTGTGTGTGTTAACATTTGTGATGTGTACGTGTGTACAATAGGCCACAGATGCTGGAAAAAAAGCATCACACTAAGATGTTACTCAATATAATGTCACTGAATGTAATGACACACAGAAGGTTATTAATCACTTTTCAGCGTTAGTTTAAGACTTTATCCAGTGGACCCGTTTGAGATATCAAAAATCCCTTTTTGCGTCCTCAATGTCTATAGATCACATCGGCCCGGATTGGTGGCGATAGTATAAATCCCCTAGGAGGAGTAGATCAAAATCCATGGGGTGCGTGTTGGCGAACGACCCAAAATACCTGACTTCCTGTTGAGTTGAGCCCAGGACATGCAGAGTGTGAAAGTTGTTCAGCTCAATGAGCTCTAAATGTGTTAATTGAGTTTCGTGGGGGAAAAAAAAATTCATAGGAAAACAAGAGGGTCCTGCTTGAGCCCTAAAAAGTCACCAAGCAAATAGGTGACAGTAAGAGCATTGTCACACACACACACACACACACACACACACACACACATGTGATAAGAACTAAAAGGATTGGGACTAAACAGCCGTGTGTCCATAAGAAAACCACTCATTAGTGAGACTCTAGGAAGCATAAAGTCTGGACTTTGGAGTGATGTGGAGGAAGGTCATGTGACCTGATGAGTCCAGACTGATCCTATTCCAGAGTGATGGGCGTGTCAGGATGAGAAGGGAAGGACATGAAGCGATGCTCCATCATGTATAGTGTCCACTGTACAAGTGTCTCTGGAGACAGTGTTATGA
>JAQQZS010000018.1:22134625-22157375 GCA_030068045.1 Platyallabes tihoni | reverse complement strand
AGAGGATAGGGTTAGATGGAGGCAGATGATTCGCTGTGGCGACGCCTGAAAGGGAACAGCCCAAAGACAAAGAAGAAGAATGAAGACTTTCAGTTTTTTTCATCATGTGACTCGTTAGTCAGGTCGAGTGATGACCGGCGTTTGATGTCTGTCTCATTCCTCTTAACCACACATTTTGATGGGAACACACACACACACACACACAGAGACACACACAGGTGTGTATATTAAGGCGTGTTGTTGCTGTGCTCCGCTGCAGAACTCCGTGGGCTCGTTTCCTCTCGCTCCTCCTCCTATGTTCGGCGGGATGCAGCCGATGTGTCCGATCGCTCCTCATCCTCAGGTGTTCACACAGCCTCCAGGTGAGCTTGCAGGAGTGTGTCGCTGCTCTACTGTATGACGTTCTCAGATCCTTTATTTACTCGTTTACTCTGTTTGAACAAACGGACTCTAGATAAATATAACCCGTGTTTATCCAGTGAACAGCGTGGTTATCTACATTCATGGAAAACCTTTTCTGAGCAGATCTGTTCTCCGTGCTCCGGTTACGTAAAGCTTAAATCTTAAACAAACACACGAATGGAGAAGAAGAGAGACGGTTGAGGGCCGTTATAAAGGCAGACAGTCAGCCGTAATGTCATTAGAGTCTGTGAACGAGTAAATGATGATACTTGTTAAGTGTACACTGGCATTTATTTTTGTTAGTTGTTAAATAATTTATCATTGAGCTTCACAGATGTTCCTTATTTATTTTTTTGCCTTTCATTGATAAGGGTCGTAAGGGTGTATAAACTTTTGCACATGATTCTTATATAGGTGAAACTGCTTCCTTGTACACATGCTAGTGTTAATTCTGGAGTTTTAATAATTCCAGGAGTTTAATCTCAGTATCTCGACGCTGACCCGAGTGGTTGTTTTTCGCAGGTGGTCTTTTGATGCCCCCTCAAGGTTACCCTCCTCTCCCATGGGGGGTTCAGTTCCCCCCACAGGGGCAGCCATTTTTCGGCGGGACATTCCCTGGAGCTCGAGCGGCCCCGCCCAACGTCGGATCTCACAACCAGTTCATCCCACTGCAGGCAAGACAGACACACACACACACACACACACACACACACACACACACGCTTTTACACCACAGCGATGCTGAGTTATGGATTCTGATTGGTCAGATTTATCTGTGTTGATTATGTATCTGTGTGAATCACAGCTGCTGTATATTACGGCACAATAAATATCAAAATGTTTTGATTTAATATTAGTGTAAGGAGTCTCCAGTGTCAGTGTTTCACAGCACTATGTATAACGTATAACTAGAGAGATTTAAAACTTAAGTCATTGCAATATATCGTGATACAATGGCACATAAATCACTTCAGGGATGTGCTGTTATAGAAAAACAATCAACAACTGTAACAACATTTCATGGCCTCAACAAGCCTTCAGTATTAGTTTAACTTTCACTTCGAAGGTTTTCCTCATTGTGCTGTTAGCTCAGCTAGCTTAAGCTATAAAATGCTATATAAACATGCTAGCTGTAAAATATAAACTTCATTTTTCCAAGTTAGTCATCCTGAACAAAAAGCGCTATTATAACCACCTAAAAATGTTTTTTTTACATTTTTTTATTAGATTTGCTCTTTTTATCTAATATTCAGGAAGTAATTGTTTAATCCTAGGTGACTAAGAAACGAGTTTCAGGCCGGAAGAACCAGGACCCAAGGCCGGACTTTGGGAACGCCGCTCGAACTGAAAACGTTGAAACCTCGTACCCTGCGGTGGCGGCGATTCCCTCCACCCACAAAACCCCTCCACCAATCAGCATGCAGGATTCCAAGAGCTCGCCCAAACAACCCTCCAAACCAACACACGGCCCAAGCTCCGCCTCCAAACGTAAACACAGGAAACTGGCGGTGAACTTCGACTCTGCCAAAGTGACGGACTGAATCTTGAAGTAGCTCCGCCTCTTCCTCCTCCTACTGGTTTTTTTTCTTATTTTTTTTCGGGTTTTACAATCGATATTTTTTAAACATTACAATTATGCAGCATCCGGGAGGAAACAGTGATTTAAAGGTCTAAACCTGTATTAAATCAAATATTGTGATTTTTTTTTTTCCCCCTGTGGTGAGAGAGTAATTCTTTTAAACTTTAATCCAGGTTAATTTCAGCAGCAGAACGATCTTCACGACTCTCTCTCTTTCCGAATTTAAATTGCGCTTTTATTCCCATTGATTCCGTTTTTTTTTTTTTTCCCCAACTCTGGGTTTTTAATGTTCCTTGAATATTTGAAGAGTTATTTTTCTAATCGCAGCACACTAAAAACAAATTTGATATTTCTGTTTTGATTTGTTTTTAATCCACGATCCCAGCGACGATCCTGCAGTTACAGACAATCAGATTGGATTTCGGAAAACGCTTCTGTCCCTCACCACATTCAAACTTGGGCCTGAACTTGGCTTGTAGAAGGGCGTGTCCGCTTGTCTTTCTGACCAATAAGCGACTTTATGCAAATGAGAATGGTGTTCTCAGCCAATCAGAGGAAAGGCTGTTTGGCAAAACTTGCAACGAAGTAACTTGAGCAGTGTGTGTAGCACATCTACAGTTAAACCTGTACAGGATTTATTTCGCAGCTCGGTCAGAAACCCGGTTCAGTCCCTCTCTCTGTAAAACACTCCGGTTTTCTTTTTAAAATTTTGGTATTTGAATTTTATCGGCCTTTCTTTCTTTCTTTTTTTAAAAAAAGAAACGCAGTCTCTCTTACCAGCAGCTCTGTACACTGTAGGATTTTTTTTTCTTGGGATGCGCCACACCTCCACCTCCAGTGTCCGTTCTTATTCCCAGAGTGAGAACTGCGTCCGTGTGCAGTGGTATTTTGAAATGAACTTGAACCAGATTCATAGAAGAATTAAACTGTGGCTCCCGGTTTGGGAAGTGCTGTATACAGATCTTTAATAAACTACTTTTGTTATCAGCATTTTCATAATGTTCTTTTCCCCCTCTTTTGTTTTGTTTTTTTTACACTCTGTAAATCATGGAACAACACTTGGGTTTTTAATGTATGTATTTATTTAAATTTAGATCACCTTACAGCCCAAATTAAATCTGCTCAGTGAGTTATTTCCTTTAAAGGACTGGGTAGAGGGTGCCAATACTTTATACATTGAAACAGATGGGCTTCAGCCAGTTACTGAGGACCTGCTCGGGTTCTTGATGAAGTCCCAGCCACGTTAATGGCTTAGGAACATGTTGTAATGCAGGTTTTGAATGTTTAATTAATCATTAAATATTTAAGCTATAAATAGCAGTGTAATTATTATTATTATTATTATTATTATTATTTACACAGGTGTGCCAAATGTACCGCCTGCTCAAAGATATACCTCCCTTTCAAATTTTTTCCCTTTAAGGTACGACTGCACTCATGTATACCATAAGTTTACTGGCAGCGGGGCCCGGGGCCCCAGTAAAGCAGCTGTAAGAGCACCAACCCTTTACAGCTGGGGGACTATATACATTTATTTATTTATATCTTTTTTTTTTATTGATTGTGAAAGATGTGCTATAGAACTCGTTCTATATTTTAATCAGCTTTCACACTCGCTCTAAAGCTGTGAACTCTGTGCTCAGGTTATTTGTTTAAACAGGTCTTCTGAACTGCTTTGTTTATTAATAACTCCAACAAAGTTTTATTCAGACTAAATTCCTGAAACCTCCAAGGAAATTTATGTAAGCAGAGCTAGTCTTAGCAATGTTACACTCTACAGAAAGTGTTTTTGTCTGAACCTGAAACAGTTGCATGGAGTATGGTCTGCGTTTAGCAGGGGGAATTGGGGGTCCATGTGCAGGTGAGGTAAGTTGAAACGTGGACCGTGGACCTGCTCGCGCTGTAAGAGATCCGACCACAATTACTGACGTCCATCATGCCGGAGCCAGATTACTAATCTGTACAGTTATCAATCGGCGCAGAGATACTTCACACTGCACGTCAAACTGCAACTGATCAAGATAAAATTCGCCCCGATTAATAATAATAATAATAATCTTATAGTCTTTTATCTGCTCTCGTCGAAGGGTCGTCACAACTGCCCATCCGGTCTACATACACAGGTTTTACACCGGATGCCCTTCCTGATGCAACCCTCTTATTTGATCCAGGCTGGGGACCGACACTGCGGGTCCAGTGGCAGGGGAACTTTGGGCACTGGGTGGGGAGAAACCTACCACTGAATCACCAATAACCCCTTACTATTAAGGTGTCTGACCTGAGGCTAAACTCAGGTGAAAGAGAGAGAAAAGGTGCGCTGTCTCTTTAAGTGAGTGACGGAACTAAATAATGCGCCGCCCCTTTAAAAGTACAGAGTGAAATGGTGCACTGTCTCTTTAAGTGCTCCACCCACCCGTCAATCGGCTGATGTGTGACGTCAGCACCTGTCCTTTAATATTTTTTTTTTTTTTTTGCTAAACATGCCACTGGATATCAGATAACTCTAAACCCCGTCTATCTCTGAGGTAAAAGTGGACCAGAGGGAGGATTATTCCGATAATTTCAGCCATTCTGTGACCGGCTCATATGCGGCGCGCGCGGTCTGTAGTTTAATCGGCTAGCAGCTAAACGTGTTGCTAATTTACTTCCTGATGATGTTTCGTTGCTCGGGTGTTTTCATCAGCGGTGCGGGTTTACAGTAGTGCTGTTACATTAAGTAACTAACCAACACACACATACAGGAGCAACAGAAAATCCGGCGGTGACTCAGTGACGAAATATCTCGACATGGTTATTTCTTTTCAGTAATAATGAACAATTAGTATAATTAGTAATAATGAAATATTGACGTTTAATGAAGTACAAATTCATACACTTAAGAGGGGCTTATTTTAATGACTCGGATTTATTTGCCGATGTACATGTGTGGATGTCGTCACAAGAGGCGCGCGCCCGGGTTGTAGCCAATCAGCTTGTCGCGCTTGTTCCCCGCGTGCGCCCTGTCCTCAGCCAATCAGCGGCGGAGAGCCTTGATCCGCGCGTGCCCGAAGTAGTTCTGGCGGAGCGAAGTGCAGGAGTGAGAGAGAGGGGTGTACAAACTTACGGTGAGGGGAAGGGTGTACATATTTACGGCTCGATGGCGGCTCAGCGCGGTTCCCAGTGCCTGTGAGAGCTGCGCTCCGCGGTGTGGTGTGTTATGGGAACGCTGAGGAACGGCTGGGCGAAGAGAGACGGCTTCATTCTCTCGGTGGATGTGGGAACGACCTCTGTGCGTTGCCATGTCTATGATAAACACGCCAACATCCGGGGATCCTGCTGCCGGAAGGTAACTCACCCACCTGTGTGCTAACACCCTGCCTTCTCAAGTTCTACTGATTTCTCTCTCTCTCACACACACACACACACACACACACACACTTTGAGTGCTTCATACTTAATTCATAAATTTTTAATATTATAAAAAATTCTAATCAGCTCATTAACACACTTCTCTTTAAAATTAACAGTGTGGGAGGGGTTTCTCTAGGAACGCCCCTTTTATTCCTCTATAAACTCATTGCTCCCAGTTTAGAACTTCCCTATTATTTATGGATAAGTTATTGATAGAAACATGTCCTTCATAGGACACCGTCCTGTGCTCGCTTGTGTTTGTGTATTGTTAGTTTGATGTGTGCGTGTGTTTCGTCCCAGGTGTGTCTGCTGTACCCTGAGCATGGCTGGGTGGAGATGGACCCAGAGTTACTGTGGCAGAGCTTCGTCACTGTGGTCAAGGGAGCGGTGCATGGTCAGAGCTCCCCCCCCCCCCCTCCCTATACACACACACACACACACGCTCCACAAATATGTTCTCTTTAAATGAATAATCCAAAAGTGTAAAAAAAATTTTTTTGTTTTCACTCCGATGTGTTTGTGTGTCGACATCATGGCCTTGTGACTGTGTTGTTTCGTAACGCTCCTTGTGTGTTGTCATGTTTCCTTGTGTTAAAGCCCAGGAGAATGAATAAACACCAGAAACACACTGACACACACACCTATTTTTGAGTTGAATTGAATTGTGTGTGTGTGTTACAGACTCTGGATTACAGATGAGTCAGATGGAGGCATTGGGTATTTCAACTCAGAGAGCCACATTCACCACCTGGCACAGGTACAGTACTGTGTGTGTGTGTGTGTGTGTGTGTGTGTGTGTGTGTGTGTTGCATCGGTGAGTTTCACTTTATCTCCTTTGATTCTTGTTTTTTCAGGAAGACGGGGAAACCCTTCCATAACTTCATCAGCTGGCAGGACCTGCGCGCGGCTGAGATGGTCAAGTCCTGGAACAACTCGTACACAATGAAGGTGAGGGGAGCGACCTGCCCCCTGCAGAAGGGAGAGGTTGGGACTGGGGGGGACAGGGTCAGTAATCCAGATCAGACTGATGAAGGGTCTCATTCACTACACATTGGGTCAGGTCCTACATCTGAACTCAAGAACTCAGTCCTAATTAAAGGACCTGTTGGTGAGGAGACACTGAAATGAGAGCGCTTTAAGGAAATGATCTAACACACATTTTTTTTTCTGATCCTACTTTGTAATTGACCCCCACCCCCCTCCCCATCCCACACACTATATTAATGCTAAGCTAACTATGCAACCTAAACCGTAACAGTCTGATGTTTCATGTTGTACAGTAAAAATTCATCTGTGCTGAAATCTGCATGTTAGTTTACTGTCTCTGCTTAGCAAACTGTTGTTTATGGTGTTACTATAGCAACTAATGTGCATCTGTAAAACATCGCGACTGTGGTCTGAAGAAACAAATAAAATTTCTGATAAAAAACTGTGTGCGTGTGTGTACCAGGCGGTGCATGGGGTAATGAAGATGCTGCACTTCCTCAGCAGACGGAAGCGTTTCCTGGCGGCGAGTTTGGTGGTGTTCACGCCACAGCACGTCTCCATGCGTCTGGCCTGGGCTCAGCAGCACATCCCTCAGGTTCATTATTATTATTATTATTATTATTATGAAGCACTTGTTCATCTTGGTTTCATTCTCAGGCTGTATGACCCAGTCTCTCTCTCTCTCTGTCTCTGTCTCTCTCTCTGCCTCTCCCTCTTTCTCTGTCTCTCTCTCAGGTGAAGGAGGCGGTTGATGAAGGAACTTGTTGTTTTGGGACCATCGACACATGGCTGCTTTATAAACTTACTAAAGGTAAAAACACCAGAATGACAGCACGTCCTTGTCCCTCCCTCCCTGGCCTTGTGCTGGCCACCCCAAGGCTCTGTGTTGCCCTCCCTCAGGCCCTGTGCCACTCAACTTTAGGCTTTGTGCCACCCAAATTCAAGGCCTCTGATTAAGCATTACCTTTATGATTCTTTTTTAAATTAATTTTTTATTAACATTAATTCGTTATGTTGCTCTTTGATCTCTGCAGGTTTGGTCCACGCTACAGATTATTCTAACGCCAGCTCAACTGCAATCTTTGATTCCTATCAGGTATTTCATAAACGTTAAAATGAGTAAAGTGCACAATGCAGTTGTTTATTTATTTATAAATTTTTTGGATTACAATTTATTATTTTTTCAGTGTCTATGGCTTTGTCCCTAAACCACATGAACAAGACTGAAGTGCGCATTGATTAATTAATTAATTAATTAATGTATTGTTTCCCTGTGTGTGTCACGTGTGTGTGTGTGTGTGTGTTTTTAGATGTGCTGGAGTGGGTTTCTGTGTTCTCTCCTCTCTCTACCTCTCTCGATTCTCCCCACGGTGCACAACACCAGGTACCACATGTTTAAACACGGCTTTAGAAATTATTTTTAATTAAGTACCTGATTAAACCTCTCTCTCTCTCTCTCTCTCTTTAGTCACCACTTTGGTTCATCTGATCCCGACATTTTCGGGGTTTCTATTCCAATCATGTCAGTTGTGAGTAATTTTTTTTCACATATCTTTTATTTATTGTTTAAGCTCTACTTATTCACTCTAAACGGTTTAAGTCACAGCCGTAAGGTCGTTATATACCTGAGGTGAATTTCCGCATTTTCTTTTTTTTTTTTTTTGTGCATGTCAGTAATATTTTTCAGCCCAATAATCTCATTTAACATCAGTGATGGAATTTTATCTGTGTAAAGAGCTTATTTAGTTTTTTTGCCCCAGCTGGATTTTAATAACTTGTGATCGATCATGGTGCAGCTTGTTGGAACATCAGTCAAACACACTGAACATTACAGAACGTTTGATTCAGAAAACACACTTATTTAAGACTAAAAGAACAAAAATGACAGATAGCGAGTACAAAAGCTGTGTGTGTATGTAATAGTGTGCAGCATTGCAGATTGGTATGTTGAAGTGTGACTGTGTGATAACGAGGTTGATCTGATGTCTGTAGATGGCGGATCAGCAGGCGGCCATGTTTGGCGAGTGCTGCTTTGATGCTGGTGATGTAAAGATCACCATGGGAACAGGAACGTTTATGGACATCAACACAGGGAACAAACCTCACACATCTGTAGCAGGTACGCTACACACACATGCACTTCTGTTTTTTACAAGTCTTATTTTTCCATTTCAATTAAAATGGTTTTTATACTCAAGTGTGTGTGTGTGTGTGTGTGTGTGTGTTTAGGCCTGTATCCCCTGGTCGGCTGGAAGATTGGCCCTGAAGTTGTGTATCTTGCAGAAGGAAATGCTGCTGATACAGGAACTGCCATCAGATGGGCTCAGGAGATCGGTGAGCAAACACACACGTCTTGGAAAACAACTGCTCATCCGAACTCGGGTCACGGGGGTGAGAGGGGGGGAGGTTCATCTGACCGAACCACCTCAACTGACTCATTTCTATACAAAGGATCAGCGCTTCTTCTCCCAGTTTCTCATCCTGTCTCTGGGGGAGAAGCACCTCCAGCTACCCTCCTGAGAAAACACGTTTCAGCCGCTCGTATCCGTGATCTCGTCCTTTCGGTCATGACCCGACCCTCATGCCCATAGGTGAGGGTAGGAATGAGGAACGACCAGTAGATCAGGAGCTTTTATCTTTTGACCCAAATCTCTTTTCGTCACAAATTCGCGTTGAAGCGAATTCAGTCACACCATGCTGATCCGATTCTCAGAATCGCCAAACCTCACGCTCCAGCGTTCCCTCGCTCGTTAACAAGACCCCGAGATACCTGAACTCTTTCACCTGGGGTCGTGACCCGTTCCCTACCTGGAGTAGGTGATCTATTGGTTTCCTTAAAATCCATGAAACAAATTAAAACAAAAAAAATGTTTGTAGAAAAACCTAAAAATCCAGAATGTGGACAGATTTAGAGGTGCTGATCCTCATCCTCGCCGTTTCACATTCGGCCCTGACCCGAATCTGAAGTCTTCTGAATATTATCACCTGAACGTTATCGGATCAAATCGTGTCTGCGGTTCTTTCCTGTGGGTTCGGGATCCAGCCATTCAGCACGGTGCCGTATCAGCTGATCTCATCGTCCATCATCAGTCTAACAAAAGTTGTTTTATTATTTATAATTATTTATTTATTTTTATTTAAACTCACAGATGAATTAATAATCATCTTACATTCCAGGTATAAATGAAGTTGTAGTGAAATGTTTCCGTGGATTTGAAACGGTTTCCTCATTGAAAAGGTCACCCTGTGGATATCATGACATCGTCACGTGACCTCATCCACGCTGCTCAGAGAGCTCATGATCACATCAAGTTTTGTTCATATGACTAATGTGTGTGTGTGTGTGTGTGTGTGTGTGTGTTGCAGAGCTGTTTACAGATGTGAATGAAACCTCGGCCATGGCCAGCAGTGTGAGCGACTCAGACGGAGTGTGTTTCGTTCCCTCGTTCAGCGGTTTGCAGGTGTGTGACGCTGCGGCTCGACGTTCTCTCAGACTCTCTTATTTATCTATAACGCATTAAACGCTTTTTATTGTCTTTCCTGCTTTCGATTGATTTCAGGCTTTTTATTGTAAGTCACGTCTCTGTGATATTCCTTATTTTATATTTTAATTATGATTATTTACACAATACATAAACAATAGTGTGTTCAGGTTTACTCTGTGATCGTTATAACTGTGTGATTGGTAATAAGTGTGTGTGTGTGTGTGTGTGTGTGTTTTACTCAGGCACCGTTAAATGATCCTAAAGCGTGTGCAGCGTTCATGGGCCTGAAACCGTCCACCATGAAGAGTCACCTGGTCCGCGCCATCTTAGAGTCTATCGCTTTCAGGTGTGTCCTGTGTGTGTCTGTTTACTGTCAGTTCTGCAGTACACACATTCTTGCTTTATTCATCCATTCATTCATATCTGTTTTTTTCTTTGTATTATCAATCCTTTGTTCTGTCTCCCTCAGTCCATCTGTCTGTTTCTGTCCGTAAACCTGTCGGTCTAATAGACTGTCTAGCTGTTTGTGTCCTAATCTGTGTGATCCTGTCTGTCTGTCTGTCTGTCTGTCTTATTGACTACTTGTCTGTCTACCCGTCTGTATATAATTAATTGCGTTACCTGTCTGTCTCTTTCAAGTTGTCTGTGTCCCATTCTCACTGTTTATCTTCCACATTCTATTTGTGTGTACATGTCTGTCTGCCCTACTGTCTCTGGTATCTGCCTGTCTGTCTCTTCCATTCAGTTCAGACTGTGTGTAAAAACAGCCTATATTCTGTAATAACACATTTATAACACGTGTTTTTTTTTTTTTTTTTTTTAAACAGGAATAAGCAGCTGTTTGATGTGATGCTTCGGGAGACTCGAATCCCCATCACTAGGATCAGGTACGGAGTCGCCACTGGCGTGCAGCCCCAACCCCCCGGTCTTCTTTTGTGTAATAAGCATGTAATAACACAGTGCTGTATTCACAGGGCAGACGGCGGTGTGTCTATGAACGACTTCGTCATGCAGTTAAGCGCAGACCTGCTGGGGCGTAAAGTCTCTCGGCCCACACACTTCGACATGTCGTGTCTCGGGGCGGCGTTCGTGGCCGGGTTAGGAGTCGGTGAGGAGACGAAACACTTTACACACGTCATCTAAAGAAAATATACCTTATAGTGATTATATCACAGTGATACTTCATGCATTATTATTATATATAAAATACAATGTAATATAACATAATCCATCTGGAGATGAAACGTGGAATCATAAGGAGTCAAATGGATTCACAAACAAGTCACGTGAGGTGTTTAGGAGTCATGTGGAGCCTTAAAGAATCACATGAGCTGTCAAAGGGAGTCAACAAGTGCAATGGAACATGATTAAGCAAATCGATCAATTAAGAATCAATATTATAATTAATATTATCTGTCACATGGACCATACAGCACAGTGAAATAAGTTTTTCACATATCCTAGTTATGAAGCTGAGGTCAGAGATCCAGGACACAGCGCCCCCTAGAGCAGACAGAGTTAAGAGCAGTTAAGTGCTTTGCTCAAGGGCTCAACAATAGCAGCTTGGCGGTGCTGGGGCTCGAACCCCCGATGTTCTGATCAGTAAATCTAAATAAAAATAGTGTATAATAAAGTCTGCTACAGGTTTTGTTTCAAGTGAAGTTCTCACATTTTAATTATTTGATTTATGAAACCTGTAACATTTTTCTCTCATTTTGTAATTACATAAGTAGTTGTTAAATAGAAATATAGAAAAAAGTAATTATTTTTTTCTATATTTCTATAGACATTTCTTTGTAAAAGTGCTGAGCAAAACACAATTTAAAAAAAAAAGTGCATTATTATATTAATCAGTCACATATAAAATGTGATGTGAGACTAAAATGTTTAGTGTTTGCTCTGAAGCCTGGAAATGAAAACTGTGTTTATATTTCTGCAGGTTACTGGAAGAGTAAAGAGGAGCTGAAGAAGCTGCAGATGACGGAGCGTCAGTTCGTCCCTCAGAACGTTAGAGGAGACAGAGCAGCAGACGCAGGGGGAGGAGGAGGTGGAGCAGGTGGTGTGTATAAACCAGTCCTGCAGAGCTGGGAGCAGGCCCTGCAGCGCTCCATGCACTGGTACAGCCACACGACTTAGTGTAAACACACACACACACCCTTCACCCACATCCTTCTTGGTGCCAAACGGTCAGAGTTCTTTTGCACTCAACACCCACGTTTCATCTGTTTACAACCTGCCATGATGATGATGAAGAGCCATGTTTTATTCTGATGTGCCTTAAATGTAACACACCTCTGACTTCAGCCACGTTAGACTTTCACTTATTTTCTGTATTTACACAGAGTCGTTTAGGATTTAAAGAAAGCTAAAATGTATTAGAGTTTAAAAGTTGATCAGTAGACCGAGGATTGATCATGTGAATTGATCAGCAGCGTCGGATACCACTAATCCCCTATTTATTATTTAGTATATTCTAAAAAAAATACTTCTTTCTCTTAAGTATTTTTTTTTGGTATTGGCATCAAAAATTACTATTATTTATTAGCAACAAGTATTTAATGAAGAGGAAGGAATACAAATGCTCAAATACTGAGTAAAACCTCTTATTGCGCTTCCTTTCTAGCAAAGGTGTGTGTGTGTGTGTGGTTATGTGACACATTTACAAAAGGTTCAGGAATCCCACATTTAAACACACACTAACGTTTATAAATAAATCTATTTGTATTCAGTTTGATGATGAATGAAGCTCAGTGAAATAATTAATTTGGAATTGATCCACTTTTTAACCACATCGTTTTTCTTTTAATTAAGTATTTTTAAATTTAGGAATATTTCTCTCTTTCAGTATGTGAAAGGTCGGTCAGATGAACAAACCTTATCCTTTATTAAACCTGCAGTCCTTAAATGTATTATTTTTGTTTATCAAATTCGGGTCAGTCTGTACATTTGACACGAATCTATTTGTCTTTTACTTTATCAGCATGAAGGTGATTATTTCAGCCAAATTAAAATGTTTGTTTCGTTGAATCCATAATAATTTAATTAACCCGGTGTATTAGGGACAGGAAGCACCAGGGACCAGCTGATACGATGTCATAATGATACCCAGGTGCTGATTCCATTTAATAAATATATCCGAGCGCCACCTATAGGAGAATAGAGGAACAGCAACATTGTACTACCTTAAACACAAACTTGCACAAATTAAATTCAGTAAAAAAAAAAAAAAAAAAAACAAGGAACGATGTAACGAGTTTTACCCAGAATGCACAGCGAGGGTTTATCACCTCTCTCTGGGATTTGATTTGATTTAGAAACTGGATAAGATAAACCTTTATTCATCCCACTGTGGGGAAAATTATTTAATGTGTGAATATTAATATCTTATCTGATTTATTATTGTATTAAATGATTTTAATTCTAAAATCACTCAAGTTGCAGGAATTTAGTCCTTTATTCAAACCTTTTTTCCTTTTGAGCGGGAAAACATGAATAAAAACAAACGATTAAACAAAAATATTCTGTCTGAAGTAAAGGTTATTTATTTTAGATGGAACTGTTTCCATCATCATTTTAAAGTGACTGAGCAGAGCTGGATCCAAACCTGCGCAGCTGCTTGGTGTTAAGTTAGATTTATATATATATATATTTTATAATGTCCTTGAACGCTCGAGTGACCGGTCAGTGTGACGTCACGTCCCGTTTATGTTGCGGATGTGTCTCGGGCGTGTCCCGGTCTACCACCTGCCGAGACGTGCTGCTTTCTTTAACTGAGTAACGAGACTAACGTTACCCAAAGCTCACAGAAGCTCCTCCTCCTTTTCTCTCCTCACCTTAAAGTCGCCTTAAAAAACGAAGGAGAGAATGAAAGTTCAAGGATATAAAGTGCCTTTAGTAAGTTTTTAATGTTTAAACTAAGAGTTAACGTACGGAAAATCAGCTGTATTAGAGAGCGAGGTCTGTGTCTGGTTTCAATGCGAACAGGAACTGTGATGATAGCAATAATAATAGTAATAATAATAATAATAGTAATAATGATGATGCTCCAGTGTTGAGCATGATTTCTGATCGTCAGAGTTTACATTATTGATGTTTAGAGGTGATTTTGTGCTGCTGATGTAAATCTATTCTTATTATTGTATATGTATCCAAACTTTAGCATCTTTTTTTTTCTTTTGCCATAATTTTTTTTCCACCTCTCATTTCCTGAATTTATTATTTTTTTACTATAATAAAAAAACAAAAAATAAAAATTGTAACTTAAATCAGCACTACAACTCTAACTCGCTGATCTTTTATTATACCTCCAGGTCAGTAAGTTTAAATCTTGACACATGAAGCAGGTTTTACGTCTAAACGTTTAATACAGATAAAGGTAATGCGGTTAGATCTTATAAACTCTGATAATCCCAGGTTTTACACAGTTATCACGAAATAAAATCATTGTAGTGCAGATCTTTTTTTTTTCCCCCCAGATTGTATGGATTAAAAAACCTTTTAAAGGTTGTTTATATTCCTTAATACCAATTAAAATTCATTAAAAAAAATATTTTTTTATGTCCTCGTGTGTGTTGGTGCTGCTGCAAAACTCAGCCAATTGGAGCGAGCCTGAAGAGAGAACCAATCTGTGATTGGTCGGGTGTGATAATGTAAATTAGAATAGAGTGGGCGAGGCTTCAGGAAAATAAACATCCCGATTAAAAAAATAATAATAAACAAATCAGATAAAAATAAATAAAAACGCTATGAAGGTGTCATTCAGTTACTTATTCATTTACCTAGCCAGGAATTTTTATTTTATTTTATTTTTCTCATGTGGTTTCTGATATAAAAAACTGTGGTGAGGTTTAAACTGGATTTAGATGAAGGATTTCACTTTGTGAACTCTGAAGCCTTTTCTTTTCTTTTTTTTTTTCTTTTCTTTTTACATAAACGGACTTGTGAAGGGTTTGAGAGATGTTTCATTATAAACCATTGTGTTAGAGGATGATGTGAATTTTATACCCGAGCTAAACGTACAAAACCCACAGTGTAGGGATACAGTCAGAGGTGTGAGAGTCTCAATGGTGTGTGTGTGTGTGTGTGTGTGTGTGTGTGTGTGTGATGACTCTAATGTGAAAAAAGTGTTCATTAATCATCTCTCTGTAAATATCTGACTGGATGTACTGTACGCTCTTGGAACATGTAGAACCACTAAGTGTTCAGCTGGAACTCAAGGTTACACTACACTTTTCTCACTGGGGCTGGCCGATGTGAACACCAGAGGTGGGCGCAAAGTACACACACACACATCCTTATACTCTTTTACACTTCAAGATGTACAGGACTTTGTGTAAAAGTCAAAGTACTCCCCTTCAAATTTACTTAAGTATCAAAAGTCCTGAGCTTGTACTGTACTAACTTGTCTCTCTCTCTCTCTCTCTGCTTCCTGAGTTTAGTTTTTTGTTGCCGTCTCGGTATGGGATACAAGATTAGACAAAACAATTGTACTGTTTATAACAGTCAGAAGGTGGTGATACTACACACCACATGACACAACACCGTACAGAAATGTAGTGAAGTCCAGATATTTGCTGTAGGATGTAGTAGAGTACGAGTAAAAAGCGTGCACTAATAAAACCAATCAAGTGAAGCACTTTAGTAAATTTATTCTTTAGTTACCTTCCACCTCTGGTGATCACATGGACATGTTAAAGACATTACGAACGAACATGGGATGATATAAACACTGTGTAAAGGAGCCGTCCAGGATTCAGCTCAGTGCTGTGACAAACTAACAAAAAAATATTTGTTATTAAAGTGTAATAAGTTTAATTCAACACTGAAATGGGATTGGGGGAGGAGTCTGTACACCTTTTAATGTCTATGGATATTCTCATTACAGATCTTTTTTTTTTTTGTGTGTAATGTTTAAAATCAGTAATTAAAACTTATCACAATGTTCAGAAAAGCACATTGTTGAAGTTTAGCAGGGCGTCTCTGTTACACACATCGCATCTTCTGATCTCCCAAACACCTTATGGTTCAGAGTCGAACCTTATTTCTGATATTTGGAGATTTAATTATCTTTTTAAAGTAGATTTTTAAACAGAGTTTTGCATCTGAGAGTGTACAGATCCCAGGAAGCTTTTAAACTCCTGACAGGTTCTAGATGTTTAGAAGAAAATAATGAAGACATTTGGAGTACACACACACACACGGTTCCTTGTTGGTTCTGTACGGTTTTTGTGGATAATTGAGGATCCCTGCTGAGAAGTTTGAAGTACGTGTGTGTGTGTGTGTGTGTGCATGATGGTTACTGTTCATGATTTTCTTTTCTTTTTTATACCTAGAACATGAAGTTCTGGTTCTCTGTACACTTTTTAACAGGTTATTTGAATGAGACTTACTGCTTAACTTTAATATAAAAATAATAATGAAGGAAAATGCTTTGATGTTGTGTTGAGTATGAACCTGTAATTTCCAGCTGAGCACCTCAGGGTTCTGCGTCTTTAATATTGTAGACTTTAGTTCTGTACAGAACCGGGTGAAGGTTGAAAGCTGGTCTGTGACTGAATGACCCTGTACACGGTGACGGTGAACTAAAGACCACTTTACGCTGCAAATATTCTGTCTATGACCTTTATGTAACCTTCACACGACCCTGATGTGATTTATTGTCCTTATCAAACCATTAAAGTCATCTTAATTAAACCATGCTGCTTTATTCTCTCTGTCTGACTTCCTGGTGTCACTTTATCACACTGTCACTGTGAACACTTATAGAATATACTGTAATCCAGCCTTTAATAACCCAGTCAGTGAGTCCTCAGCTAATATTACTGATTAAAATGGATTTGTGTATATTTGGAAGTGGAGTTAATAAGATTAGATAATTCCATTTTTTTTTTTTTACTTAGAATGAAAATGATTTACTGAGTAAAATTTATTGATGTAAAGGTAATTAAATATGCTAATTTGCATATCATTCGTTTTTTTGTTTACTCTTACATAATTAAATTATATTAAAATAATAATAATAGTAAGCAATGATATTCCAGGAAGTTTATATATATATATATATATACACATTATTTATAAATTCAATATTGAAATTGATTATAGACTTATTTATTTAATTATTTCGATATTTTTCTTCTATATACTGTAACACACTGTTCTTCATGACGCGTTTCTACAGCAGCGACCTGATTGGTCGTTGAAGCTGTCAATCATTAGGCCGTGGGTGGGTCGCAAGTGGGAACATGGCTACCCTGTCTGTTAGCGACCCTCAGGAGATGGAAGGTGAGTGAAAACCCGCTGCTAGCCGCTATCTCCGCTCCCCGTCACTTTTATCCGCATATTCGGGTGATTTATTTATCTTGTAATTCTTTGAACTTGGCGAACAAATAATTTCCCACCATTCATTCGGCTAACTAGCATGTTAGCATCGTGTGATTGTTTACGTTCGATAGACTGGCAACATTAGCTTACCTTAGCCTAGCTTAGCCTGATTTGGTAGCTGAAACGCCGTTATTTTTTTTATCCGCTGGTTTTCTGATAAAGCCTGCCTTCCTGCATCCTAATTGGTTAGAATAATCAGACTCGTGGTTCATAATACTCTAAGCCTCAACGCTGATTGGATGGTGAAGCTGGTGAACGGTCGGCGAGGACGAAGTATTGACCAATCCCAGCGCATGAGGCGGGACGTGTAGGAAAACGGATAGGAAAAAAAGAAACAACCCTGACAAGAATTTTATAGCTGTAATCCATCCTCAGTTTTATTTAAGTTATTGTTTAATTAGCCCTAACCATAAAATAATGTATTGATGTTTGTTAAAAAATAAATAGTGAATAAACATTACACAATAGGGCGCGTCAAATCCAGTCGTGGATGTCAAACTAGCTAGCTAGCATGCTAACCTCCAAAACACAGTACTATACAGCAGGAACAGTCTGATCTTTTATGACGCAATTTAGGTTTTTTTTTTTTTTTTATGGAGGACTGCAGTGAGCTGAGGATCTGATCCTTTAATGTTAAAGTAAAAAGAGAGAACTGGGAAGTGCTGAGCTGTTTTAATTTACCTGATCAGGTGAATTAGAACACAAGGTTCCCTGCTCTAACACACACTCACACACACACACACACACACACCCCGATGTGACAAGCTGATGTCTTAAACCACATTTCAAACTGAATCAGTACAAAAGAAATGTTATGAAGTACAGAGTTAATGTTGACTGTGTCACTTTTTGTCTCACTTTTTCTGTAGATTAAGGCGACGCTGTTTATTAAAGTTAACATTATTTCTGAGCTGAACAGTTGGAGCTGAGATTATTATCCATTTATAATAAATACAGTGAGTCGTTCGGGAGTTGATGGTTCTAGTAGACCTGAGTAGACGCCAAACACACACACACTTACTCACTCCTCTGGCTCCTTCCTGCTCCAGATCTCCTTGTTTCCTAACCATTCGTCAGATCACCACCCCTCCTCCCCATAGTCAGTTCTCAGCACTTGTATGAAAAGGCTGAGATGTTTAGAGGCGTGTCGAGCATTTCCATGGCAACATACGGTTAGTGCAGGATATAGCAGCAGGTAAACCTTTTATGGTAATTTAATCAGCAGAACGAATCACTAAAATAACCGCTCTGTACGTAATGTTCGAACACACCGAACCCACACTATCACATACACCCCCCCTGCATGAAAAGCCTGGCACTGGCAACCCTGTACTCCAGGATAGCCTGTTCTTTAAACTTGTGGTTTTCTGTGGTTCAGTCGACAGAAGGGCCGAGTCGGAGGAGTCCGGTGATGACGAGACCAAGAGGAGGAGCGTCAATGGAGACGTTGAAGATCTACAGAGAGCTTCCATAGGTGACGCCAGGAGCCGAGTTTATGCTCTCTCCCCCCCTCTCTCTCTCTCTCTGCCACAACACACACTGATTTAATCTTCTCTGAAGTGTGATGAACCTGTATTTCTCCTGCATGTCAAGAATTCCGTTCATTTGCCTTTATCTCACACAGAGAACATCAGAACCTCCATATTTAACCCTTATTAAAAATAAACAGTCTGTGTTTGTGATCTCTCATTTTTTTTCAGCATTAACACACATTCTGTTTGTTTTTCTTCTTTTTTCTGCTCCTCCAGCTCAGGAAGAGCTTCCTGTCGATATGGACACCATCACCCTCGACCCGAACGAGGAGGTGAGCAGATATAAACACTGACCCATGTGATTTAGTGGTCTGACCGCAGCTGGAGCGTCTCCTGACATCAGCCTGAATCTATAAGCTGGAGATTAGCAGTCATTCCAGATGTTTCTGCTGGTTGCCATGGTTACACAGTTGTAACCATGTGTAGCTCCTGGAGCGCAAAAATTGACAGTGACTAAATGAAACAAACTGTACAATGTAAATAGGTTTAGTCACTCACACACACACACACACACACAGGAAAGTCCTATTAAGATGGTGTTACATGTACTTGTGGTTCTGAGGGATGTTTCCTAAATCATTAAGTACCTGATTTATATTTTTTTCTTGTATATTTTCACATTAAAATGATTAGAGTTAAGAGTACTGTGAGTTAATTTAATAAAAATGCTCCCATAAAAATAGAAACTCAGGCTGCAGTTAGTCAAAGAAAAGCAGGTACAGATCACAGACTGTGTTCAGTAGAAGAGCTGAGAACCGAAAGAGTCAGTTCTCACTAGTGAACCAAAACAAACCATCTGAGTTACTGGAAAGATTCGTAAACCCCATGGCTGGTCTAAATGGGCGTGGCTGGAGGGGCGCGTGGTAAGACGTAGCCGTGACATCTGTCTCTCTCCTCAGGACGTGGATCTGGTCCACTGTCGGATCGGGAAGATCGAGGGACTCGAGGTCCTGCAGAAAGCCAAGGTAAAGTCCAGATCCCAAACACTGTACATGTGAGGCTCGTAGAGGGTTTATACACATGCAGAAGTCGTAATCGGCGCTCTGTGTGTGTGTGCGTGTGTGTCGTCAGACGCTGTCTCTTAGACAGAACCTGATTAAAAAGATCGAGAACCTGGACAGCCTGGTGTCGTTGAGGGAGCTGGACCTGTATGACAACCAGATCCGCAAACTGGAGAACCTGCAGGCTTTAACCGAGCTCGAGTGAGACACACACACACACACGACAAATGAATTCATATACATACACATCTGTGTTTTCAATTATATCTGATTAATGCAATATATTGTATATATAAGCAGTGTGTGTTTACTGAAAGGCACATTTTAAAAATAAAAAATCAGTTCTGTCGGCTTTGTAACGGCGGTATGACGCGTGTCGTGTTCTTCCCAAAGCGCTGCTGTTCTGATGTGTTTGGGTTCTGTGTTAATCTGCGACAGGCAGCTGGACGTATCGTTCAACCTCCTGAGGAAGATCGAAGGTCTGGAGCGTCTGAGCAAGATAAAGAAGCTCTTCCTGCTGCACAACAAGATCGCGAACATCGCCAACCTCGAACACCTCACTAGCCTTCACATGCTGGAGCTCGGCTCCAACCGCATCAGGGTGAGTTCCCGCGCAGGGTTCCTTTAACTTCAACAACAGGAAAAAAAAAAAAACTAGTATGTGAGCCAATCAGGAGCCGCACCCGACTTTACCTGTTTACTTCAAACGGGTCTTCCTTGTGCCCCTCCCAGGCACAGCTAGATGGCATTAATGTGTGCTTAAAAAAAAAAAAAAAAGCACCCCCCCCCCGTGCTTCCTTCTCCTCTCACGTTTGAGTTCCTTAAAATTACTTAATTAAATGACTTAACTGGCGTTGCATCACTGTTGCAGGTTGGTGATGTCATCAGTGTGCGCCTCTTCCCATTAGTAGCAATAAAAACTAATCTATTTTTGGGAGAAAAGTTTGGAGAAATGTTTTTTTTTTTTTCTTTTTTCTTTTTCCTAATGAAGAAGCTGTAGCTTCAGTGTTTTATAATTAATTTTAACCGAATCAACTTGTGTTCATTTCACCGAATGGAATTTACAAGCAGCTCAGCAATCACACGAGGAGAAGGAGGAGGAAGAGGTGCACACACTAATGACATCATCTTACAGTAATTTGGTTGAAAGTTGCTGAAAGCGTTTTCACCAGAGTGACGGGCGTGCTCTAAACCAGTAGCTCGTCTCTTCCTCTCTTCACGTTCTCTGTTCCTCTTCTGTAGGTCATCGAGAACCTGGACACACTCACCTCACTGGACAGTCTGTTCCTTGGCACGAATAAGATCACACGGCTGCAAAGCCTGGACGGCCTCCACAACCTGACGGTCCTGAGCATCCAGGTAAGTCCTGACGCCCAGCTCCACGCTCAGGCTGACTCGCCCCCTCGCTAACTTTACATTCCTCTGTCTCACTTCTCCTCCTCCTCCTCTTCCTCCTCCTCCTCCCAGAGTAATCGCATCACCAAACTAGAGGGACTGCAGAACCTGGTGAACCTGAAGGAGCTCTACCTGAGTCACAACGGCATTGAGGTCATTGAAGGTCTCGAGAACAACGTAGGTCCAAAACTCTCTCTCAGTCCAAACAGTGTCACATGATCAGTGTCGCGATTTACTCCTGTACTGAGTATTTAAACGTCATCACTAAAAACTAACCAGAGCGGATTGTGTAGTGTAATGTAACTTGCACAACATCTGGTCAAATGAAAAGTCGTCATATCATTAGGGTCAAAACTAAGGAGAATGAGGGTTAAGTAAAGAATGAAAATAAATTGGGTAAAGTCCGAGACATTAATCAGTCCTGGAAGGATAGAGCCGAACCATTAACAGAATGTGTGTGATGGGAGATCTCTTAAACACCTGGTGATTCGGATGTTTTTTATTCGTTGACACTTTAATGTTTTCCCCAGAAAAAGCTGACGACTCTGGACATCGCAGCGAACAGGATAAAGAAGATTGAAAACATCAGTCACCTCACAGAACTGCAGGAATTTTGGGTTAGTCGTGTGTTTCAGGTGTTAAAGATGTGGGCAGATCACTCAGGGTTATGGATTCAATTCAATTTTATTTCTATAGCGATTTTAACAATTGACATTTGGGCCAAAGCAGATTTACACAATCAAAATAATTATTTAAGTTTGTATGAAATGTGAATGTGTTTGAATCAGAATGATCAGGTTCTTATCGTCCCTGATGAACGAGCCGAAAAAACTCCCTGAGATGGTGATATGAAGAAACCTTGAGAGGAACCAGACTGAACAGGGAACCCATCTTCATCTGGGTGATAACGGATAGCAGGGAATTGATCTGCAGTCATACTGTGTGTGATGGATGAAGTGTTAAGATGAGTGAATCCCTGTGTTCAGGCTGTAGGTTCTGCTCCCTGTAGTGTCCAGGCTCAACGGTTTCTCAGTCCAACTGAAGGTTCCGGGGCTTCCGTTCACCAGATTAGGTTACAAGATTAGAGTCTAGGCTCAGGTTCCCAGGATAAGGTTTACAGATGACGGTTCCTGGTTCCACATATATAGTCTCACAGCAAAAGTTCCTTAGACTGAGGTTCCCTGTGTGAAGCTGCTCAGGGTTCGGATCCCATGCTGTGGGTCCTTTCAGACTTGAGCCGATTTACAGTAATATTAAACTCATTAGCGTTGTAATAACAGTTCTAATTGTTGTGTGTGTGTGTGTGTTTCTCAGATGAATGATAATCAGATAGAGAACTGGAGCGACCTGGACGAGCTAAAGAACGCTAAAGGATTAGAGACGGTGTATTTGGAACGCAACCCGCTGCAGAAAGACCCTCAGTACAGACGCAAGATCATGCTGGCGCTGCCCAACGTGCGGCAGATCGACGCCACCTTCATCCGCTTCTGACCTCCACACACACACACACACACACACACACACACACACACACACACACTTACTCACTCCTCTGGCTCCACATCTCAGTGTTTCCTAATCATTAGTCAGATTCCC